>JANAVB010038274.1:0-18586 GCA_029216955.1 Iris pallida
ATCAAGACATGTAACAATCTTGTACATGATCAAGACAAGACTAGACAGATTGAACCCCATCCAATATCACGGCCAAGCAATAAGTACGGCTTGCTACTTAACAACTAGAGTTATCACAGGCCTAGTTATAGCAAGATGCAATGAGAATTCCAAGTTCGGTTACCTGTTTGTACTACCTAAGTGATCCCAGCAAGAAAAAGAAAAGATCAGGATATAGCAGACCACTGTAATAAGATACATGTGTCCTAAGGTACCACACTCGACGGCGGACTGGAAGTGCGCTCCATCTCGGATAGCAACAAATCCCATGTATATACATATATGGCCGGGACCAAAGGGGCAACAGGTAACTGGGAATCTCCATGAATAATTGATCAATCTAGTCATTAACCTAGCCAAATTCAGTATGGATCCCTGACCGTGGTACTCAGGGATCATGCCCTAGACTGATGCAGACATACAGGACTCGTAGTTTATACAAGCCAATCCATGCAACAACCACGGTATCCAGGCCAATAATTAATTTGTCAAAAGTGCGCCACGACGGGCCATATAGCATGTCAGGGTACTTGTCAAGAGTGCACCACCACGGGTCACTGTCGTGTCATGTGTAGCAGGTCAAGTTATCAGGTCAAGTTATCAGTCAGGAGCGCACCACGGTGGGCCACTATCAAGCATGTTCAATTATCATTCCAAACATAATAAATAAATTCGGGATATCAAGTTCGGAACAAAGGCGTAAGGATATAATGGGCGTAAAAATATAATAATAATAATAATATCATAACAGGACAAGGCATGAGAAGTCCATGCGACTCAGGAAGGGGGACTTATGCGGCTCTGGGCGGGTCGGGGCATGCGGCTCAAGAAGACTGAGCCTTATGCGGCTGAGACAGCACTCCCATGCGGCTCAAGGAGATGGTCATATGCGCTGGGGACGAGTCTGCCTTATGCGGCTGGGAACGGTAATCCCATGCGGCTGGGACATAACTCCTTATGTGGCTGGTCCAAGCAGGGTCATGCGGCTGAAAGGAGAAACTCATGCGGCTCAGGAGGATAGGTATCCTATGCGGCTCAATTGGGAAGCCTAGTCATAGTGTTTTTTAATATGAAGGACTACATGCGACTGAAGGAATGCTCGCCGCATGAACTTGTCATGCGGTCGGGTGCTGTCTATGCGGCTGAATCACCATGCGGCCAGAAAACTGTCGAATAAGTTCATGCGGCTCAGTAGGTCAAGAGTCTTTATGCGGCTGGGAAATTCCATGCGGCCAAATAGAACTCGCCGCATAGGGTTATGCGGCTGAGTTCATGCGGCTCAAAACTGTTCTTCTTCTCCCAATTTTCGAGAAGAAGAGCTAAGCAACCATGGCTTCCAAGCAAAGTAAACCTTCATCCAGAGCCCAAATCCGAACTTCCTTAGGTCAAAATGGGGTAGAACGAGCTACTCTACATATGAAACCATCAAAACTCGGAAATAATAAGATTAAGTAGATCAAAATCCAAGAAATCCAAAATAATGTAAATATAGATCTACAAGGATCTAGCCATAGAAAGTGAAAATGTCAAGTTCTAAAGTAAGTTAGAATGCTGTAAGGAAGGGAATGAAGCAATAAAATTAGAGTTACTCCATGAAGCAAGTTGCACTTGCCTAGACCTTTCTGGTAGGTGAGGAAGTTAATGGAGGAAGAAGAAAGTAATGAGGAGAGAAGAAGAAAGGGTTAATAATGGGGATGGTGGTGGTAGGTAGAGGTTCACCTTGGTTCATGATGAACCAAGTAAACCAAGCCAAGCCGAACCAACCCAATCCAAATAAAACCAAGCTCCACTAATCAGAATTAATCCATGAACGATAATGACAATTAATCCACAATGCTAAATATGAAATAAACCACAACTAACTAATCAAGGAAAAGAAATACGGGTCAGAAATACGAACACGTATAAAATACGTATCACAAATTTCGGGGCACTACACCAGTCTGCACCGTTGATGAGACGGCGGCAGTAAGCTGTAACTTCCATATGCAGGTAATCAACAACTCAAACTAAATTTGCCACAACATTTATTATTTGATAAATTAAAAACTTGTTCAGTGCCAAGTACAACATAAACCATCAACTTAAATAACATTGTTTTTTTAGACAAAACTACAAACTGGAAATAGCATCTAAAGAAAAGCACCATCCTCGTCAAGTAACCCATCCTCAGGAAGCACAGGGTATAGCTCAGGGTCATAGTAGCTACTAATCAGTAGCTCTGCATCCTCAACAGGACCTAAAAATATAGTCTACAGTCAGGAGGGAGCAAAGTACAAATTCATGATATTTTAACAATTGAAATTAATAATAGAATTATGCACTTTTAAACAATTTGAAATAAACGATTTTTCAACAGTTTAAAATAGTAAGATATGAATAGGTAATGAATATGACCGGATTGGGTTTGTTACAGTAATATCCTATGATATGGTATGGCTTATCCCCGTGTGTTTGGGTAAGCTAATACATTCAGTTATACTAATTGGATTTGTCATATCCACTACACTACTCCCTCAATCCCCAATAGTTTCAGTAGTTACAGTCATTACTCTCAGGAGAGTTCCGTGTTGTATCGTGATTTAAATTGCATTAAAATAATTATTAACTAATTGTAATCTACCACAAAATTGTACTTGCCTCAAATGATTTGACTGGACGGGTTGATACGTCGGGATGGAAATTCAGATTCTTCCTTGAGATCCTATATTTGGAAACTTGTCTCAGAAAACTAAAGTTGCCAATGAGGTTATACTAGTTGCAATCTCTAGTTGTGTCCTAGTCAATTTTAGTCTTGATTTAGCTAACACAAACAAAATGCTATTTAGTAATGCGTTGCAATAAGAAACATCAATTTACATTTAATTTCGAGAAAATTATATTTATCGGTTTATTTGGAAAAAACTTGGTATTTTATAACTATATAAAATAAAACTAAGATTTTCTTTTTAATGAGAAATACATGAATTTCTATTTATTTTTACAACTTAATTTCTAAGTGAAAAACATTTATTATATTCTTTTAAAATACAATAAATATTATTATTTTATACTACGTTCCCACTACCAAAATTATCCAGAAAATAAAATAAAACCTAAGCTATTACAATCTCACAACCAGAATAGGCTTATGCCCTTACAGACCAATTACATGAATTTAATAAGAATAAAGTTTGGTTAGTCCTGAAAATTATCCTACAATTAAATTTATAAAATAAAATAATACTTAAACTAAATTGAATTTATTATATGAGTCTCAGATATTGGTCCAATCTTCAAAAATAGCTAATGCCTCAACGTCCGGGCGAAACCGTTTCGTTTGCACTTAGCCAGGGCCCATGACCAATACGGTTTCGTTTGCACTTAGCAGGGCGCGACTGCGGGGAGGGTCGCCTGTGAAACCCGTATTTTTAGTTACTTCTAATTTTTTTATTGCTAAATAAATTTGTTAGCAATAAATTTTTTCTTTAGATAATGTTAGATGTTAATAATATTTATTAAGAGTAAATTATTTTCCAAATAGTTAAACTTGGATTTTGGCATGTCAGCCCGACTTGAACCCAAATTTGAACTAAATATTTATAAATTGTACAAAAATTTTCTAAATAATTTCCTTTAAAATATTTTAGTTGTCTAAAATTTTCCTAGCCCAAAGCCTTTAATTTATTGAAACCCATTGCTTTGGCCATTAGTTTCAATCCTGGCCCAAACTCATTATTTTTCTAAGTCCATTGGACCTAACCCAAGCCAATTATAGGCTAACCTATAAATCTTGAATGGGTTTCAAACCCATTCGTATGTCTCAACCCATTAAGTCTATACTTACTCTTGGTATTGAATGACATATATTAGTGTCTGATGAGAGAAAACATTCAATAGCCTTTTCATTCGTCTTTAGTGTTGGGTGCTGTGAGTGGCCTTTGTGAACCGAAGAAGTTTTCTTCGTCTTCCCCACCCGTCGACCCCCCTCGCCTTCCATAACCGGCCGACCATCAAGCCAGGATGGCACTCCATCTTCTTAAAGGTAACCTTCACTACCTATTCCTATAAAAGGGGCTTTTTCCCCCATCATTTTTTTTCCACACCATCACCATCTTCTTCATCCTCTTCCAAATCAACTATTTTCCGGCGATCCCCTTCTCGATCCTCCCCGGCGAACCACTGGCCGAGTTTTCCCGAGGCCGACGCCCCTTTCCAGCGCGACCGAGCCGCTTCCCGGCGCTCCCATCGACCCGCGCGGCCCCGCGTCACCGCCGCCGCGCCCGACCGGCGACCGCCGCCGTCCACCGCCGGTACCCCGCGTGGCCTTCGTCCGTCGACCCTTTGCTCGCCCCTGTCCATGTCCAGCACTGTCCGTTTTGCCGTTCGGTTCCGCGACCCAAATTCGGGATTCCTTCGACTTCGGTTTGGGTATAATTCTGGAACTCTATTTCCTTTCTGTCGATGATGAATTCTCTGGTCCCCGAATCCTTCGGGATTTCGGTTTTCGACAACGTAATAGTTACGTTGCTATTTCGGCTTTTTCCGAAAATCTCGGAAATGATTGCTGTGGTTTTGTTTTCTGTGATTAAATAGAATTATTAGGACAGAACTGGGTTCTGTAGTTTTTTCTGGATTTTTGAGAACTTTTTAAGAAGAGATTCTCTGTTTTCTGTATTCTCGGGTTTTCGAGAATTAATGGAAATGATTGGAGATTCAAATTTTTGCTCTAAGCTCTGTGATGAGATTGGATAATGTTCTGTTATTGCTTTTGGGTTCTGTTGGGAATTTCGGTTAATATGTGGAATTGAATTTCTTTTGGGAAGAAATCGGAATGGTTTCGGGTTTCGGGAATTTCGTTATCATTTCGGAAATGCTGTGTTGGCTTTGGAAAAATATGTTCTATTGGATATATATGAATTTCGAGTTTTGGAAATTATTTTGCAGGTATATCGGAAGCATTTTCCCAGTTTTTGGGTTGACCGAAAACAGAGGGAGTGCTGCCGAAATTTTTAGAAAATTATAAAATGATTTTCAAAGGATTTTCGAATAATATTATTTTTTTTTTTATATTATTTTGGGCGACGACCATATTGGTCAATGGGCCCCAGCGAAATGCAAACGCACCGGTTCGTCCGGACGTTGAGGTAGAGTAGCTGTATTTGAAGATTGGACCAGTTATGAGACATTCTAATAATTTCAAATTTAGTTAAAATTTTATTTATTTAATTTTAGGTGATTTAAAAGGACTAACCCATTTTCTCTTATTTAAATTCATGTATTAATTTGTAAGGGCAAAGCCTATTCTTTTATTTTCTGCAAAAGTTTGTAATCAGTAGGAACATTAGATTTGTGAATTCTGGATTGAGTAAACGAGTAGGATTAATCATAATATATTAATTATAATTAATAATTCACGATTTTCTCATTTTAAGAAAAGAATTATATTTTTTTATTAGTTATTATAAAACACCAATCTTTTTCCCAATAAGTTAATAAAATACCAAGTTTTATATTTAAATTGAAAATTACAAGTTTTCCCGAAAAACCTAAATAAATTGAATTCTAAATTCAAACTCATTAGTAAACGTTGTGATGTTGTGGTAGTTAGCTAATAACTAAAATAGACTAGGAAAAAAATAGAGATTGCAACTAGATTTTCTGGTATTTGTATTTCTGAGATAAAGTTCCCCGGAATGTAGGATTTCAAGGAGAACGTGACCTTTCGAATTCCGAAGTACAAATCTCGACCATTGAAATTCAAGGCAAGTATGGTTGTGTTAATTTCAGTTTAATTAATATTAGAATATTGCATATTAAATACACAATTGTTACACGTACTCTCTCCTAGTAACACATTGAATCATGCATCGGGATAATGGGGAGTAGTGTAGTTATCTATGATCAAAGCCCAATAGTAAATGAATGTGCGAGCTTACCCTCTTCACACGGGGTTAGGCCGGACCGTATCAATGGATACAAGTGATCATCCTAAACCGGTCATAGATACTGCATACTCAAATCACAATTGTTTTATAGTTGAAAATCATTGTTTCCAAGTTATTTTAATATTTCAATTTTCTATTCATTATGCAAATTGTATTTTCAATTGTACTTGCTCCTTTCCTGACTGGATCCCCACACCAATAGGTCCTATTGATGACTCAGAGCTACAGATTAGTAGCTATTACGACCCAGAGCTGTATCCTGCTATGCTTCCAGAGGAGGTTCCTGATGTTGATGATGACACTTCTCTTAGATGGAGATTTGTTGTCTTTATTTAAATTAATGTTATTTAAAAGTGGTGAACTCTTTTGTAATGAACAAGTTTATTTTTATCGTTAAAAAAGTGGGCAATTATAAATTCAAGTGTTGTTGATTGTACCTGCATATGGAATACAGCTTACTGCCGCCGTCTCAACAACGGTGCAGGCTGGCATGATCCGAGTCGACCCAAGAAATTGGGATCGGGTCGTGACATGTTTTTAGGTGGCCCATGCAGGTCACTAAATCAACAATTTAGGAAAACTAGAAACAATTAGGAACACTAGAACATCAAAATTGCCACAACATAGGACCGTATATATGATAAATATTTTATAGACTGGTAGGTTACCTTGCTTATGCTTGCATCCTAAACCTTCCAGAGAATGACCACTGACAAAACCAACTCTGCTGGCGATGTGGTATCATCTCCGGATCGAACCCCGCCTCTTCAGTCAAGTCAGAGCTTTTCACCCAACCAGCTGATTGATCATCCTCACCAATCACCAGTGAAGTTTTCTCCACACTGGCAAATCCTACCTCTCCTCTAACTGGGTTACTTTTCTTTGAGGAAGTACCCATCATGTTGCTTCACCAGTACAGAGAACACCTCTCAGATGGTTGCTCTATTTCAAGAAATCCTAGAGTATCAGAAGATTCAAGCTGAACAGATGGATTTCTCGAGAGAAGTCATGAAGAATATCAACGACGCAACCTTAGCCATTTTAAACCAAGTTGGAGCGGAACCTCGTCCTAGGAGGGATACCCATGAGAATAGAAGATATTTGGGCCCTGTCCGACAACCATATTGCAAGAAGCTTTTGGCTTGTGCCTACTGTAAGAGACCTGGTCACCAAGCCAACATTTGTCGTAAGAGATTAAGGCAATGTTTGGTGTGTGGATCTGCTGAACATCAAGTTAAGGACTGCCTTATCTTATCATCGTATCGGAGCGTCTATTATGCCACAACCTCAGGACTCTATCCACAGACCGTAGGAAGGGATGAAGCAATCAAGGATCATAGAAGAGGAAGAAAATGGAGATGCCCAAGCAAGAACCAGAACCATGAAGAATAGTACTTGGACTGCTGAGTAGTATTATCTATTAAGAAGCTGTAACAAGATGTCCCTAGATCAATTATGAGAGTTTTGTTGTAATTCTCTTATATGAATAAAATCTTAGTTACATCTTCATGATAGAAGTTTTCCTAATAGTTTCTGGATTACCCTATGCATAGAAATATTCCATTAACCTAGTACCTAGCTCCTTCCCTATGACTAAGTGAACTATAGAATCGACCTGAAGGAAGCCAAGGAAATGAAGGATTAGATCAATGGACTAAAGGTTTGGGTTTCATATAAGACGGAGCTTCACTCTAAGAAGCATCAGTCTTGTTTGTATCCAAGAAGGAAAACAATATGGATGAGAGTAGACTATCAGGGCACTGAAGAATTACTTTTTCTCGACTGATGATCTATCCAAGTTGAGTGAACTTAAGGGTTTTCGGAGATTAACTTAAGAACTGACTACCATCAGATTAAGATCATGAAGGAGTACATTCTCAAGACGACATTCAACACCAAATACTGGTAGTTGAATTTTTGGATCATGTCTCTTGGAATGATGAATACTCATGTTGGTTCATGAATCTCATGACAGAGTCTTTTTATGAGTAATTGAATCAGTTTGTTGTCTTTTCTTTAGATAACAAAATCTGATATACTCAAGGCCTGAAGAAGAACATGAAGCATCTGAGAAATTTCTAGGAACTTTGAAGAAGTTTTTGGTAAGCTATCAAGACATGAATTTTCTAGACAAGTGGTTTTTGCCATAATGTCACAAGAGAAGAAAATTTGATAGACTCTAGATAGATAGCCGCTGTGGAGAAGTCGTATATCTAAGTTCAATGGTTTCTTGGACTTGATGGGATACTACTGGAATCTGTGTAGGAATTCGCCAAGATTGCTGAGTCGATGATGAAGCTGACTCGAAAGAATGAAGAGTTTGTCTGGACGCATTTAAGAAGCTGTAGAAGAAGCTTACTAATCCTTGCGCTACCCGCAGGATCCGGTGGTTTCACCATCTACAGAGATGTCTCAGGAAAAAGACTGGGTTGTATTCTTCAACAACATGGGAAAATAATTGTCTACATATCTAGGCAATTACGGACTCATGAGAAGAACTATCCCACACATAATTCGGAACTTGTTGTAAGTATCCTTGCTTTAAGGCTATGGAATTATTATGGAAAGGGAGTAAAATTATATACGGACTATAAAAGTCTGAAATATATTTTTACTCAGAAAAAGCGAAATATTGGTAAACGAAGACGATTGAAGCTGATATCGATGGTTTGACCAAGAAGCGGCACCTAGACATCAGGAAGTTGGGCTGGAGAGCATACTGTCTGAAGATAGAAGGATGGAACTAGATGCTGATTCAGTGTCAATAAAGCTGCAAGTGAGCTCGAGTCTGAAGAACAAAGTCAAGAAGACACAGTTTCAAGACAAGGCACTTGTAAACTTAGAGATCAAGTGTTGGCAGGAACATTGGGAGTTTCTCTATTGCCAACGATGGAACACATAAATGGATTTTGTGTTAGGATTACTTTGTTCCTAAGGAGGGAAGATCACCAATTGGATTTTGTGGACTGACTGACCAAGTCAGTTCATTATGAAGTTGCTTTATTCACGAAAGAGTTGGCGGCAATGTGCAAGAGACACATCTACCGGATTCATGAAGTTCCAACTGACAGACAATCAAAGAAGTCAATCTAGACGTTTGAAGACATGCTGAAGAATCTTGCCTCCTGGAATCTGGAGGATCTTGGAAAGATCAATTATCTTTGGTAGAGTTTTCTTACAATAAATACCCAGTTAGCATCAGTACAACATCATTGAAGTTTTGGATGTAGTTTTCGTACATAACTTGCATAGGACGATGTAGAAGAAAGAATACTGTTAGATCCAGAGAGAGTAACTGGCGCAGCAGAGGAAGTGAAGATGATCAGAGACAAGCTATGATAGACAGAAGCACTGGGCAGACAACAGTTGTCAACCACTAGAATTTGTAGAAGAAGGCAGTGTCAGAGAAACCAGTAACAAGCATAGTCAGAGGTGAGATGAAGATCAGGCAAAGTTGAATCATTATTCCTATTTCTTTCCATACTCATCTGTTTCATTTTCAATTTGACATTATGCTTGTTAGCCTAGTTTTGCGAGCTATTCCTTTTTCAAGCTTGATCATGACATTATCTTATTGGAGGCCTCCATTAATATATTGTCTAATCAGAACCGGTGCAATGATGGTCTGATCAACCTCATACACTTTGGTTCGCTTTATATTTATTTTGTCCCTAAATTGTCTCATCCATGATTACCTTTAAAATTCTTATTGTTTGAACCTGAATTGAACACCATACTCGTGTCTAATTGAATTGTGGGAATGTCCTACCTGTCCTTAAATTTCGAGGACGAAATTTTCTAAGGAGGGAAGGTTGTGAAACCCGTATTTTTAGTTTACTTCTAATTTTTTTTATTTGCTAAATAAAATTTTGTTAGCAATAAATTTTTTCTTTAGAATAATGTTAGATGTTAATAATATTTATTTAAGAGTAAATTATTTTCCAAATAGTTAAACTTGGATTTTTGGCATGTCAGCCCGGACTTGAACCCAAATTTGAACATAAATATTTTATAAATTGTACAAAAATTTTCTAAATAATATTTCCTTTAAAAATATTTTTAGTTGTCTAAAATTTTCCTAGCCCAAAGCCTTTAAATTTTATTGAAACCCATTGCTTTGGCCATTAGTTTCAATCCTGGCCCAAACTCATTATTTTTCTAAGTCCAATTGGACCTAACCCAAGCCAATTATAGGCTAACCTATAAATCTTGAATGGGTTTCAAACCCATTCGTATGTCTCAACCCATTAAGTCTATACTTACTCTTGGTATTGAATGACATATATTAAGTGTCTGATGAAGAAAACATTCAATAGCCTTTTCATTCTTCTTTAGTGTTGGGTGCTGTGAGTGGCCTTTGTGAACCGAAGAAGTTTTCTTCTTCTTCCCCACCCGTCGACCCCCTCGCCTTCCATAACCGGCCGACCATCAAGCCAGGATGGCACTCCATCTTCTTAAATGGTAACCTTCACTACCTATTTCCTATAAAAGGGGCTTTTCCCCATCATTTTTTTCCACACCATCACCATCTTCTTCATCCTCTTTCCAAATCAACTATTTTCCGGCGATCCCCTTCTCGATCCTCCCCGGCGAACCACTGGCCGAGTTTTCCCGAGGCCGACGCCCCTTTCCAGCGCGACCGAGCCGCTTCCCGGCGCTCCCATCGACCCGCGCGGCCCGCGTCACCGCCGCCCGCGCCCGACCGGCGACCGCCGCCGTCCACCGCCGGCACCCCGCGTGGCCTTCGTCCGTCGACCCTTTGCTCGCCCCTGTCCATGTCCAGCACTGTCCGTTTTGCCGTTCGGTTCCGCGACCCAAATTCGGGATTTCCTTCGACTTCGGTTTTGGGTATAATTTCTGGAACTCTATTTTCCTTTCTGTCGATGATGAATTCTCTGGTCCCCGAATCCTTCGGGATTTCGGTTTTCGACAACGTAATAGTTACGTTGCTATTTCGGCTTTTCCGAAAATCTCGGAAATGATTGCTGTGGTTTGTTTTCTGTGATTAAATAGAATTATTAGGACAGAACTGGGTTCTGTAGTTTTTCTCGGATTTTTGAGAACTTTTAAGAAGAGATTCTCTGTTTTCTGTATTCTCGGGTTTTCGAGAATTAATGGAAATGATTGGAGATTCAAATTTTTGCTCTTAAGCTCTGTGAATGAGATTGGATAATGTTCTGTTATTGCTTTTGGGTTCTGTTGGGAATTTTCGGTTAATATGCTGGAATTGAATTCTTTTGGGAAGTTAAATCGGAATGGTTTCGGGTTTCGGGAATTTCGTTATCATTTCGGAAATGCTGTGTTGGCTTTGGAAAAATATGTTCTATGGATATATATATGAATTTCGAGTTTTGGAAATTATTTTGCAGGTATATCGGAAGCATTTCCCAGTTTTTGGGTTGACCGAAAACAGAGGGAGTGCTGCCGAAATTTTTAGAAAATTATAAAAATGATTTTCAAAGGATTTTCGGATAATATTATTATTTTTTATATTATTTTGGGCGACGACCATATTGGTCAATGGGCCCCAGCGAAATGCAAACGCACCGGTTCGTCCGGACGTTGAGGCAGAGTAACTGTATTTGAAGATTGGACCAGTTCTGAGACATTCTAATAATTTACAAATTTAGTTAAAATTTTATTATTTAATTTTTAGGTGATTTAAAAGGACTAACCCATTTTTCTCTTATTTAAATTCATGTATTAATTTGTAAGGGCATAAGCCTATTCTTTTATTTTCTGCAAAAGTTTGTAATCAGTAGGAACATTAGATTTGTGAATTCTGGGATTGAGTAAACGAGTAGGATTAATCAATAATATTATTAATTATTAATTAATAATTCACGATTTTCTCATTTTAAGAAAAGAAATTATATTTTTATTTAGTTATTATAAAACACCAATCTTTTTCCCAATAAGTTAATAAAATACCAAGTTTATATTTAAATTGAAAATTACAAGTTTTCCCGAAAAACCTAAATAAATTGAATTTCTAAATTCAAACTCATTAGTAAACGTTGTGATGTTGTGTTAGTTAGCTAATAACTAAAATAGACTAGGAAAGACAAATAGAGATTGCAACTAGATTTTTCTGGTATTTGTATTTCTGAGATAAAGTTCCCCGGAATGTAGGATTTCAAGGAAGAACGTGACCTTTCGAATTCCGAAGTACAAATCTCGACCAATTGAAATTCAAGGCAAGTATGGTTGTGTTAATTTCAGTTTAATTAATATTAGAATATTGCATATTAAATACACAATTGTTACACGTACTCTCTCCTAGAGTAACACATTGAATCATTGCATCGGGATAATGGGGAGTAGTGTAGTTATCTATGATCAAAGCCCAATAGTAAATGAATGTGCGAGCTTACCCCTCTTCACACGGGGTTAGGCCGGACCGTATCAATAGGATACAAGTGAATCATCCTAAACCGGTCATAGATACTGCATACTCAAATCACAATTGTTTTATAGTTGAAAATCATTGTTTCCAAAGTTATTTTAATATTTCAATTTTCTATTCATTATGCAAATTGTTATTTTCATAATTGTACTTGCTCCTTTCCTGACTGGATTCCCCACACCCAATAGGTCCTATTGATGACTCAGAGCTACAGATTAGTAGCTATTACGACCCAGAGCTGTATCCTGCTATGCTTCCAGAGGAGGTTCCTGATGTTGATGATGACACTTCTGCTTAGATGGAGATTTGTTGTCTTTATTTAAATTAATGTTATTTTAAAAGTGGTGAACTCTTTTGTAATGAACAAGTTTATTTTTATCGTTAAATAAAATGTTGTGGCAATTATAAATTCAAGTGTTGTTGATTGTACCTGCATATGGAATACAGCTTACTGCCGCCGTCTCAAAACGGTGCAGGCTGGGCATGATCCGAGTCGACCCAAGAAATTGGGATCGGGTCGTGACATCGCCGCTCGGAAACTCGGGCGCCGGACTATGGTTCGGCCGCGGGAATGATGGCTAGGGCACGGTTTGGATTTTGAAGAGTGGTAGGGCTGATGGAGATGGTGATGGAGTTGTGAAAAGGAGGGGATTATATAGGGATAGTGGAAAGAGGTTACGGAAGTGGAAGAGAAGAGGGTTTCGTCGGTTGGTGGAGGCCGACGGTCGGCTGCGGCCGTTCGGTCGCACGAAGGAAAGGTTTTTCCTTTCCAGTGAGTAGAGAGAGAGAAAAGAAGTTATGAGCTTTAATAAGGAATGAATATCCTTACTCAATGCTGGAGAATGATCCGAGAGAACAAAAGAGTTTTAAGTAAAATTTTAAAAAGAAAATATTAAATTATCTTTTCTTTATGAAACTCAATAAATATTATATCCAATAATGATTTCGAAAAAACCATATTTGCTTGGATTAGGACTTGGGTTCGGAAACAGGTCCGGAACTCGGAAATGGGTTCGGGTCTCAGGTCTAGACGGGTCAGGGCCAAAAATCAAAATCCATAAAAATAATACTTTATTTTTTTAAAATATGGTTTTTCATAATTAACATGTTTAATTTAATATTTATTTAACCTAACTAGAACACAATATTTTAATTATTAGATAAATACAATTTTTGACAAAAATTTCCAGAATTAATTATTTAACTAATTAAATTTTTTTTATCTTCTTGAAATATAATTTTAATCTAAATAACATAATATAATTAATTAGAAAATTACATGTTTCGAAAAAAATTGCAAATTCCTAAATTAATAATTAATAATTAATCATATTAGCTATTAAATCAATAAATAATTTTTCTGAAATTACGGGTTTCACATGAACGGAGATGCCGACGCGGTGGTGTTGCGCTGTTGGAACGGGCGAAGGGGAGGGTGATGGCAGCGGTGGTGGTTGGTGGCAGGGGGGTCGGCCGGTGGTGCGGATGTGGCGGTGGGTGTTGAAGTCTGGCGGTTTGCTGTGGGTGGCGGCGATGGTCGCGGCGGGGTTCGAGCAGCAGAAAGGGCGGCAGAGTTGTCGATTAGGGTTAGGGCTAAGGTTTAGGGACTTAGGGTTGAGTTTATGATTAGGGCTTGTGTCCAAGTGTCGGACACGAGGACGGTGATGAGGTCTGGGATTGTCGGACAACAAGAAGAGAAATGAATGTATATGTAAAGAAATAACCTATTGGAAAGACACCCGGGGTCGGACCCGAGGCCGTCACGGCTGACACGAAAGAGGTGGACACCGACACGAGGCACGTACACTTTGTGGAAATTTATGGAGAATAGAATACATGGATGAGTACCTGCCTATTTATAGGATGTAGGAATTCCAAATTATATAAGGAGTAGGAGTAAATTAAACCCAATAATAGATAATTTCTTTTAATTCAAATAACTTTTAAAACAATCCAAATCCCAATCCAAATCTAATTAAATCCTTTTAGTTTAAAAAAATCAAATCAATTTCAAACATAGATATAGTTTACTATTTAAATGTATCCATGGAATCAAATCAAAATTTAAATGGCCACAATAACTTCCAAATATATCTTTCAAAATACCAATAATAATAATTTCGAAAATAATAACTATTTTAAATATATTTTTGAATAATAAAATATTAATATTAATAAATCTCGAAAATTACATTTTTATTTAAAAATAAACTAGTAAATATTTAAAAATATATATACGTATGTACAAGAATATTATCAATAATTGTTATAAACAAAAGGCTTTGTACCAATAAAATAAATAAATTAATTAGCATGAAAGTTTGGTACGATGGCTAAAGCAAATTATTACATATATTATTTGAAACTATAAAATAGAAAAATGTTTTTCTAAAAATATGTACGCTCGCACATAATCGCACTCGTCGAGAAATTTCAAAAAATAAAATTTCGTGCGCGACGTATAATACGACTATGCGACGTACAATACAAAATTTTAAATCAGTACTACATTTAATAAATAAAAAATATAGTAGAAATTTAGGGGTTTTACAAATACCTAGATCAGTTTGTCGTTGATCGATGACATCCTGATCTACTCGAAGACTAAAGAGGAGCATGAAGAGCATCTCAGAAAAGTTCTGGGAACTTGAGGAAGGAGAAGTTATATGGTAAGCTATCCAAATGTGAATTCTTTCTAGACAAGGTGGTTTTCTTGGCCATGTTGTCACAGGAGAAGGAATTTTGGTGGACCCTAAGAAGATAGCTGCTGCTGAGAAGTGGTCTACCCCTAGCTCAGTTGCTGAAATCAGAAGTTTCTTGGTCATGCCATTTGGATTGACGAATGCTCCTACTGTATTCATGAACCTTATGAACAAGGTTTTCCATGAATACTTAGATCAATTTGTTGTTGTCTTCATCGATGACATTTTGATCTATTCGAAGACTGAAGATGAGCATGAGGAGCACCTCAGGAAAGTTCTGGAAACTTTAAGGAAAAAGAAGTTATATGGTAAGCTATCCAAATGTGAATTCTTTCTAGACAAGGTGGATTTTCTTGGCCATGTTGTCACAGGAGAAGGAATTTCGGTGGATCCTAAGAAGATAGCTGCTGTGGAGAAGTGGTCTACCCCAAGCTCAGTTGCTGAGATCAGAAGTTTCTTGGGCTTGGCTGGCTATTATCGGAAGTTTGTGAAGGATTTTGCCAGAAAGGTCCTCTACCCACTCAGCAGTTTGAATTCTTGGTCATGCCGTTTGGATTGACGAATGCTCCTGCTGTATTCATGAACCTTATGAACAAGATTTTCCATGAATACTTAGATCAATTTGTTGTTGTCTTCATCTATGACATTTTGATCTATTCGAAGACTGAAGAGGAGCATGCGGAGCACCTCAGGAAAGTTCTGGAAACTTTAAGGAAAGAGAAGTTATATGGTAAGCTATCCAAATGTGAATTCTTTCTAGACAAGGTGGATTTTTTTGGCCATGTTGTCACAGAAGAAGGAATTTCGGTGGATCCTAAGAAGATAGCTGATGTGGAAAAGTGGTATACCCCAAGCTCAGTTACTGAGATCAGAAGTTTCTTGGGCTTGGCTGGCTATTATCGGAAGTTTGTGAAGGATTTTGCCAGAATTGCTGAACCGATGACGAAGCTTACTCGGAAGAATGAAGATTTTATCTGGACGGAAGATTGTCAGGCTGCATTCGAGGAGCTGAAGAAGAGGCTTACCACTGCACCAATCCTTGCGCTACCCGCAGGAACCGGTGGTTTCTCAATCTACAGCGATGCCTCTGGAAAAGGACTGGGTTACGTTCTTCAACAAAATGGAAAAGTGATTGCTTACGCATCTAGGCAATTACGGAACCATGAAAAGAACTATCCCACACATGATCTGAAGCTTGCTGCAGTCATCTTTGTATTGAAGTTATGGAAGCATTATCTATATGGAGAGAGAGTGGAAATATATACATACCACAAAAGTCTAAAATATGTTTTCACTCAGAAAGAGCTGAACATGAGGCAAAGAAGGTGGCTGGAACTGATGAAAGATTTTGACATCGACCTGCAGTACCATCCGGGTAAGGCTAATATGGTTGCAGATGCACTTAGTCGATACCCAGTGGCGATATTTTTGACCAAGGAGCGGTATTTGTTGGAGGACATAGAGAAGCTTGGTCTGGAGATTGTACTGCCTGATGAGAAGATGAAGGAACTGGGGCGAGAAACTGATGTACCTGGAGCTGACCCAACCATGATGCAGTTACAATTGCGTTCAAGTCTGATGGACAAAATCAAGGAGACAATTTAAAGACGAGATGCTTTGCAAACTCAGAGATGAAGTGCTGGCAGGAACATTTGAAGGTTTCTCTATCGCCAGTGATGGAGCATTGAAGAATGGTACAAGGCTGTGTGTACCATCTGGAGAATTGAGGAAGGAGCTGATGTAAGAAGCGCACCAGTCGCAGTATTTCATACATCCTGGAGCTAATAAGATGTATCGGGATATGCGTACCATCGTTT
The DNA here is from genome assembly GCA_029216955.1 of Iris pallida. Lineage (NCBI taxonomy): Eukaryota > Viridiplantae > Streptophyta > Magnoliopsida > Asparagales > Iridaceae > Iris > Iris pallida. The sequence goes on from JANAVB010038274.1 coordinate 16,892, forward strand.
GGTGGTATGGAATGAAGAAGGATGTATCCAGATTATGGCTAGATGCTTGATTTGCCAACAAGTGAAGGCTAGCAGACAGAGACCCGCAGGACTTCTACAGCCGCTGGACATTCCGGAGTGGAAGTGGGAGCATATACAATGGACTTTGTGTCAGGATTGCCTCGATCTCAATGAGGGAAGGACGCCATTTGGGTTATTGTGGATCGACTGACTAAGTTATCCCACTTTATCCCCTTCAAGGTTGGTTTATCTACTGAGAAGTTGGCGGCACTGTACATGCGGCACATCTACCGGATTCATGGAGTACCGGTAAGTATTGTATCTGACCGAGATACTAGATTTATCTTTCACTTTTGGAAGAGTTTGCATGACAGCTTGGGAACAAAACTGAAGTTTAGCATAGCCTATCATCCCCAAACTGACGGACAATCGGAGAGGACCATCCAGACGCTAGAAGATATGTTGAGATCTTGCGTCTTGGAATTCGGAGGGTCTTGGAAAGACCATTTGTATTTAGTGAAATTCTCTTACAACAACAGTTATCAAGCTAGCATTGGTATGACCCCATTTGAAGCTCTTTATGGACGTCGTTGTTGTACTCCACTTGCATGGGACGACGTAGGAGAAAGAGTACTGCTGGGGCCAGAAATGGTGACTGACGCAGCAGAGAAGGTGAAGGTGATTAGAGACAAGCTCAGGATCGCCCAAGACAGGCAGAAGCATTGGGCAGATAGCAGTCGTCGACCACTGGAGTTTGAAGAAGGAGATAGTGTCTTTGTGAAGATTTCCTCTACCAGAGGAACTATCCGATTTGGCAGAGCTGGGAAGCTGAGTCCCAGATATATCGGACCATTTGAAGTTTTGAGCCGAATTGGTGAAGTAGCGTATCGGTTAGCTCTACCAGCTAATCTTGAGGGCGTGCACAACGTTCCACGTTTCACAGCTCAGACGCTACATCCCGGATCTAAGTCACATTATGGATCATTCAGAGCTGGAGATTGGATCGAGCCTCACAGTGCCGGAGAAGCCTGTAGCGATTTTGGACAGAGACGAGAAGAGGACCAGGACTTCGGTGACTCCCATAGTAAGAGTTATGTGGAGGCACGATTCCCCAGGCGAGTCTACCAGGGAGCGAGAAGATGAGATGCGGGAGCAATACCCGTATTTGTTTGAGACCTGAGGTAATTCCTAACCCTATCCTTTAATTTCGGACAAAATTTTCTAAGGAGGGAAGGTTGTGAAACCCATAATTCTTCAGTTAAATTAATTGAATAGTTTAAATTATTATTATTAATTATTAGTTGTTAAATTAGAAAATTATTTTCTTAGAAAAATTATTATTTCGGAAATTTTTGGGTTAAAGCCTGTAAAAGTTTATTTTAATAATTATTGTTAATGGAAAACTATATGAAAAAAAATGTTTAGTTGTTTTTCTAAAAGAAAAATAATTTATAAATTTGAAGGCCTTTTTTCTATTATTTTCTTTTAGTCCATTAGTCCAAGTACTTGAGATCCAAGCCCTTTGGCTTTATATTCTAAGCCCAAGTCATTAGTATAACCCATGTTATTCACTCCAGCACCATTTCAGTTTTTATAGAGAAAAAACTTTTATTCTTCCATTTACACTGACCCATCGTTTCCCTTTCCGAACGTTCGCTGTTAGCGCCATCACTCCGGCGACGCCGGCCTCCCCGA
>JANAVB010038275.1:0-36106 GCA_029216955.1 Iris pallida
GCTCTGATACCAACTTGTCACCCCCGATTCGGGAATCGCTCGCTTTGCTTCGATTCACGCCGAATCGATCGTCCTCGTAAGGCGTGATGCCGTACAAGTCTGGAGTTGTACTTGTACAAGGCTAGAACATACACATTTATATCAATTCATCTTATTTGAAAAAAAGCCACAGTTACGGAAACATTGAGTAAGCAGAATAGGAAGAAAATTCATTTTATTGATGATTGTAGTCAGAATACAACTTTTCTCGATAATATTTGAAATGCCTTTTCGGCTACATTGATTCATGAAAAGAAGTACAACTGATAGCTGCCATGAAATAATTTCCCGTTCCATACATCACGCCCCTTTAGTACTTTGAAATATAAGCAGCTATCTTTGAAATCTCCGCAATACTTTGTGCGTCTTTAGGAAAAAACAACTTGAAAGGAAACAGCAGTTCAGAAGCTTTAATTGTGATGTGCGCCGAGCCTTCTCCAGTACCTGTGGAGGAGGGGTCAGCACATTATAACAATGCGCTGGTGAGCCCCGTTGGCCCACTCAGCTAAACCAACATTTTATTAATGACAAGCATTTTAAAGATATGAATTTATAAGGGACAGGCAACATTTAGAGTAAATCACAATTCAAATGACATGGTAGTTCAATAACCATGTTTACTTTACCATTGGCCGAATCCAGCTTTCCTGCATAAGATACAGGATAATAATAATATACTTACCGCCCCTGCATAAGACATTGATTAGCATACATTCCCACGATGTGACCACTGGTGTTGTTAAACCATATGGACTCTTTTCATTCATTCATTTGCATTTGGGACTTCAAGATAATGAGATGACAGCACAGTAGGGAGCTAGCCTCTATGATGCCTCACATTACTCATGTTCCCCAAAGCACTTCATTATTTCCTCCTAGGCCGAATCGGTACAGGCGCCCCTGTACCGTTCGAGGAAATTATTGCTCAATCCTTGTATACAAGTTGTCCATGGTCAGGCGAATGTGTGTCCGACTCGATATACATAGTGTGCATAGAATATTTGAAGTAATAGGCAACATGATCATTCTTAGCATTTCATAACCATCATTCTAGGCATCAATTCAATCATTTCCATGTTCTGTTCATTGCAGTGTAATCAATTCATTTCAATGTTCTATCTCTAGCATCTTAGTGGTATTGACTTGTGGCATTAGCATCTTGGTATCGATCAACGGATGTTGCAAGACAATTATTTAGTTGGCATGAAGGAATAGCGAGAGGGACAATACCACCACAGAGATCCACACTCACCAAATTAGAGAATCGTCGAGAGAGAGAGGAACACTGCACGCTTAGCCTTCCGTCATGCGTCAGTCTGCATTGGCACCAAAAGATTGATTAATAATCCGTCTCGTTGTGTTCTCTTCTCTCAGAATTCTCAAGAATGAATGCTATGCAAATCGATGAAAAAGGGCAAGAATCAAATCATCGAAAATCATTCAGAAAAGCATCCATCAAAACCAAGCAGCAAAACCAGCAGCAAAACATCCAGAGAAAACTCTTGGACGCATTTCAAGAGAAATCGATCCATCAATTGGAAAGGTTCTTATGCACTTGTCCGTGATCGATTTGATGCCGACGGTAAGTTTCCCCAATACTCGGTTCCGACCGAGTTAGCCAAGCCACAAGCCTTACATAGTGAACCGCTAGTAGCGGGACACTACAGCTGCCACACGCAAAGTGCGCACAGTGTGGGCCACCAAGACTGCTGCGCAATCTGCCAACAAGATTGTTGCGCAGTCTCCCAAGAAGCCTGATGCACAGTCTGCTGCACAGTCTAGGGCTTCTGTCACCAAGTCCAGTGTACAATCTGTCTCTGCTACTGCTGCACAATCTGCTTTGGCCAGTGCACAAAAGACTTCATATGCTGCCATGGCTAAGTATAAAACTCCTATGCCCCTGGCGCAATTAGCTGCTAAACTTCCTGCGCAAACTGACATTCCAGCAACCAGAATGCAACCTAAGCATTCTGTGGCAAGAACTCCTGATGCGCAAACCACAGTCTCTGTGGCCAGAACCAATGTGCCATCCTCTCATGCGCAAAGCATTCCTGCGCAATCCAAGAGTGACAGCCTTTTGGCTAAACTCTATACTTCTCATAACAAAGGGAAAAATCCTGCTCCTCTCTCCAAACAGACTGTTGCTCCTGCGCAAACCACTGGGGGTAGTCCTTTGGCTATTCCTCTTTCTCTTCAAATAAGGGGAAAGGCCCGTTGGTCTTTTATCAAACTTCCTTATCCCATGACTTGGAAGACAACAGAGGGAAACGTTCTTTAGCTAACCCTTCGTCACAAAACAAAGGAAAAGGCCCTTTGGTCTTTTCTCAATCTTCTACAGTGTTTACCGAAGAAGATCAATCTGAACGTGCCTTGGCACCAATCAGTACTAGAACTCTTTCAAACAAGGATTCTTCTTTCCTTTATGACAAGAGGACTTGTATTGATCAAAGAGGTATTCTGCCTACCCCGGTAGCAGAATTCTAGGATCTCCCAACTCTCAAAATTTCCCGTTCTAGACAGGAAAAACTGTTAGTGTCACAGACAGAAACCCCTGGAGGTGAATTTGCTGATCTCAGAACTTATCTTAACAGACCCACTTCGGTAAAACGCAAACAGCCAATGCCGAAGGTTAAACATCATCAGAAACAAATCTCCAAGGTCAAAAATTCTGACACTTATGCCAATGAAGTGAGCACTTCCCTGTATACTCAAGGGAATAAACATTTGAAGAATCGGAATCATGTTCCGAATGTTATCAAAGAACAAATCCCTCAGAGTTTTCCTCGTCCTGCTGCTGTTCCTGATCTCCGAGAACATCTCAGACAGAAGCGGAACAATGTCTCAACACCTTCAGTTCAACCATCTGATCATCATTGCAATCATAAAGTCATCATCCAATGTTGTTGTCAAACAACAAAACGATCTGTCTTCGATCGTTTGACTTTTGTTAAATCTGAACCTATGTCAGAGGAAGACGAAGTCTTGTATGCTTCTGTTAACATGACTTCCCGAGACACCGGGGGTAAAAGATGCTCTAAACACGGTAGACTCCGTAAACCAAGTCAGCGGTATTTAGAATTACTCCAAGAATCTTCTGAAGGAGTATTTCAACATACCCGTTCTCGAAGCCGAGATACAATCGGTCAAAGGAATCTTCCGCAAGATCCTCTTCCTGTTTCTCATTCAGGAGATGACTCTTTCTCCGACTATGATGCATATAGCGAAAGCTCTGAACAGACAGTGTCTTCTACTGTACCAAGAGAAGTGACAGCTTATGTTGTCACTGATGACCCAGATGCTTCAACTTCTACAAATCAAGAACAGCGAATCGCTGCACTTGAAGACAAGTTAAAAACCATGGCTGAAATGGTTGCTAATATGCATTCTATCATTGTGGCACAACATGCTACACCACCTACCGTACTACCTGCAAATCCTAAAATTATAGCATCATCGGTGCCTGTCAATGCTGGACTGGGGGTAGCACCTACTCAAATGCCTCCTGTACAAGTACAAGTCCAACTACACCAAGTCAATCAGGAGCTGGAGGTAGTGCTTACAATGCTGTTCCTCCTCCTACTATTCTAACTCAACCTGCTCCTTCTTCGTCATCAGAAGATGCCAATGAAGCTGTCAAACTCTTGCGAACTCAGTTCGAAGCCTTTAAAGAGAAAGACAACTTGCAAAGATTGGAAATCAAGCAGCCCTATCCAGTTGAATGGAAGGAAGTCCCGTTCCCACCGAAGTACAAAATCCCAACAATCTCCTTGTTCGATGGCAGTACTTCCCCTAGTCAATTCATCAATCATTTTGAGGTAATGACCGTTCAACTCCAGCCAAATGACGCTCTTCTTACCAGAGTGTTCGTCGGTTGTTTAGCCGGCATAGCATATGACTGGTATAGAAGTTTGCCCGATGGTTGTATCACTTCCTTTTCAGGTTTCAAACAAATCTTCTTGGAACGGTTCTATGAAGGATTCAATGATATGACTATGTCGGCTCTCAATAAAATCAAACAGAAACATAATGAAACTGCTGAGAGCTTTATCGAACGGTTCCGCCGTGAAGCCTTGAAAATGCCTCCTGGGACTCCAGCTGCTGTCACTATTGATACTTGTAAGGCAAATCTATTGCCTATTATCAGTATGTGGACGGGATCTACCCAGTTTCAAGACTGGCCTTCATTCATTGTCAACGCCAAAGCTGCAGAAGTAAGTGCCGAGAAGTTCAAACAATTGGGGGTTCAAATGTCTAACCCTGATCGGGATGAACATCAGACATCAAGTGGTGGCAACCGCCAGAACAACCGCAAAGCAAAAGAGACTTTGAACATCAATCTGAACAAAAATAAAGAGTCTCTAGCTGTCAATGTGGCCCCGCCTACTTCCACTCCTACTCCTTCTGCACCTCCACCGAGGGAACCTCGTCCAAAAGTGGAATATTCTTTTGATGAGAATGACACTGCGAGCATCTTTGAATGTTTACCTCAAAAGTAACAAGATTCAACTCCCAGATCCAAAGAAACCTGATGAAGTCGGTAAGACAGATCATCCTAAATATTGTGTTTACCACAGGTTTATTGGACATCCTACTCGAGTATGCTACGTGCTCAAGGGCAAAATTCAAGAGCTTGTCAATGCTGGTGTTGTCACTCTGCAGCAAGACGAGAAGACTGTTACTGCGAACATGGTTTCAGTTCAGTTTGGTGATTTTTCTCCGCAGATGGTACAACACGGTGTCATTCTAATTCCCAAAGCTACTCTTGAGATTGAGAATCTCCTGCCTCCACAAATGAAGGTCTTGTCCCCTTGTCTCTTGACAACGGCGAAGTTATCTGGGTCCATCCAGATCTTGTTTCTGAATTCGAAGTCTCTTCTTCCTCTAAAAAGAAAGACCGCTCCAAAAGCAAGGTAAAGACCTGCAACATGGTGTCTTTTGAACCCATCCTTAATGAAGAAATTCTGCTAGGCACCAGATCAGGGAAAGCCTATTTGAAAGATCATTCTGAAAGTCAAGAGAATCATGCTTCTTCTTCTGAACCTGCTCCAGCATAACCTGCTTCCACTGAAGAGATCCCTTCTACATCTTCACCAGTTGTAGTGCCTATTCCTCCCAAGCCGGTGGTTGCTGACAAAGGTAAACAACAAGTCCGCTTTGATAAGCCCTTGAAGAAATTATCTCCTACAGGACTTGAAAAGCCGTACAACTTTGATATATTGGCTCAACTAGCCAATACACCGGCTAGATTATCAATCTTTGAGCTCTTGCGTCTTTCTAAAGAGACTCGAGAAACTCTAAGTGAAGCCCTGATGCAGGCTGAAACTTACTTAACTCTCCTTAAGAAACCAGAAGCAGAGCCAGTTTCTTGCCACCATTGTCACAGTGTCCTGGAGTTGATACCAAACATCACTTTCACTCATGATGATATGCTGCTGGAGGATAATAGACATGATCGTCCTCTCTATTATACAGGATATGTCGACTCGATGAAAGTTGATCGTATCCTGATAGATCCAGGGTCTGCACTCAGTATCATGCCAAAAACAATGCTCGATGCATTAAAGATACCAGTGCATAGTCTTTCTAGCACAATCACCACTATCTTGGGATTCAACCAAGGAAGGAGTGAACCGTTGGGTAAGATTCGCCTGAAACTCCAAATAGGCAATCTTCGCACAAAGGTGACCTTCTATATTATCGACAATCATGGTTGTTCTTACAACGCTCTCTTGGGAAGACCTTTCCTACATGAACATAACATCGTTCCATCAACTTTTCATCAATGTTTTAAATATGTTGATGACAAAGGACAAGTCCACAAAGAAGTTGCGGATCTTTATCCTTTCAAGGGTGTCGAAGCATACTGCAATGACGTTCGTATGTACAAGGAGGAATTTATGAAGGTGGTATTGGCAATGGATACTGAAGAAGATCAAGAAACAGTGCCCAATGACACTCTCATTATACCTGTTAAAGGGCGTGTTTCTCACCCTCAGTCTTCTAAACCACTAGCTATTTACTTGCCAGTTCAGCGACAATCTACTGATGACGATCAAGGAAAAAGGGAGCTCACCTCTTCTGAGCCACTTGTTATTGACTTACGTCGTAACAAGGACAAAAAGCAGCTCACTTCTTCTGAGCCTCTTGTTGTTGATTTAAATCACAACAAAGAGAAAAGGGAGCTCACCTCTTCTGAGCCACTTGTCATCGACCTTCGTCGTAACAAGTCTCTTCCACGTTCTTCTTCTCCTCCTCTTGTAATCAATCTGACCAAGCCTGCTAAGGCTAAAGGTCCTGCAGTAAATACTGATGTACATATCAATGAAAAAGCATCTACTTTTCAGTATACTGATGTTATTTATCATACTAAATGCTATTTGGATATGTTAGATAGCTTCAAATCATTTACAATGGGAGTGGTGCAATCTCTTCAAACAGAAGTTTCATGTGAACACCCAAAAGATTCATATCGTATTGTTCCCGCTCGCAAAAAGGGTGAACGTCCAATACTTTTTAGTAAAAGACCGGAACAAAAATTTAGCTACACGGATGATAGCAAAGTTAACGACACGGGACATCTTCAATTCCGTCGTTACAGTCAACAATCAAAAGACATCGTCCGAAAGATGGGTTATGACTTCAAAAGCGGCCTTAATTATGGTAATAGTAGAAGGACTCCTATTTGTACAGCTGTTCCACAAGGAAAGTCAGAAATGTATTACAGCATGGCCAAAAGAGGTCTCGGATATGCTTCTCCTCCGATGTTATCTCCAGCAGTTTCTGACTCTGATAGTGAGAAATGATCTAACTCTTATGATTCCAGATCATGAGATTCTGATACTAGCGTTGGTGAAGTTCATCGTGTAATTGTATCTTCTAATATGGTCTCCGCTGAACTTCCGGAAGGATATGATAAGGACATTGAAGAAAGTTCTGAAATAGATCCTTGGGCTCAACAGATGGATAATCAATGGGTACTCCGATTTGAACAAAGAGAACCTCCTACTGAAGATCAACTAATTCAAGTTGATGTAGGAGAAAGCGAGTCACCTCGTCCAATCTTTATTAGCAAGAATCTTCCGGAAGCAGATAAGCAAGAGTTGATTCTTCTCATTAAAGAATACATTGATGTCTTTGCTTGGAGTTACGAAGACATGCCAGGTTTAGATCCTAAAATTGCTAATCACAAATTGAACATTCTGCCTAATGCTAAACCAGTCAAACAGCAGCAACGACGATTCAAACCTGAAATGATGGATGCGATCGATGATGAAGTCAAGAAGCTCATCGCTTGTGGCTTTATTCGAGAAGAACAACATCCTGATTGGGTAGCCAACGTTGTTCCAGTCCTGAAGAAAATCGGCAAGGTTCGAGTCTGCATCGACTTCCGGGATCTTAATGAAGCATGTCCGAAAGATGAATTTCCTCTCCCTATCACGGATGTCATGATTGATAATACTTGTGGGTTTGAGCGAATATCCTTTATGGATGGGTTCTCTGGATACAATCAGATCAAAATGAATCCCGAAGATGAAAAACATACATCTTTCCGTACTCCTCGGGTAGTCTATTGCTACACGGTGATGCCATTTGGTCTCAAGAACGCTGGTGCAACTTACCAACGAGCCATGAGTACCATCTTTCGAGATCACCTTCGCAAGATCGTCGATTGCTACGTCGATGATATTGCTGTCAAAAGTCGTCTAAAAGAAGATCATATCCAAGACTTGAGAACAATCTTTAATCTCATGCGTCAACATCAGCTCAAGATGAATCCCACCAAGTCATTCTTGGGTGTCTCCAGTGGTAAGTTTCTCGGCTTCGTCATTACCTCTAAGGGTATACACGTGGATCCCGAGAAGATCAAAGTCATTCAAGAGATGCGTCCTCCACGCAACCTAAAAGAGCTACGAGGATTTCAAGGCCGACTTGCGTACATCAGGCGATTCATTTCGAACTTGTCTGGACGATGCAGACCATTCACTCAACTAATGAAGAAGGGTGTATCTTTTATTTGGACTGAAGAATGTCAACAAGCATTCGATGACATCAAACGGTATCTTATGAACCCACCAGTTTTGGTGCCCCCAATCTCAGGTATTCCATTCTTAATGTATGTCCGTGCTATGGATCATTCGTTGGGTGCTTTACTCGCCCAAAAGAACAAAGAGGGTCATGAACAGGCCATCTACTATCTCAGTCGTACTATGATTGGTGCTGAACACCGTTATAGCCCGGTTGAGAAAGAATGCTTAGCCCTTATGTTTGTCGTTCAAAAGACGAGACATTACATCATTGGTCAAACCATTCATGTCATATCCCGAGTCAATCCTCTTCGGGTACTGATGAAGAAGCCTAGCACACTCAACTCTCGGCTTGCTACATGGGCCATCCTTCTAGCCCAATATGACATGGTGTATGTTCCTCAAAAGTCTGTTAAAGATCAAGCACTGGCAGATTTCTTGGCGGCTCATCCTGTACCAGAAACATCCAAACTCTACGATGAAATTCCAGACGAGACATTGGAAGTCAACCTGATCTCTGAAGAATTTCCTACCTGGCGTCTATTCTTTGACGGAGCATCCAGAATTGGACCCAATGGTGCTATTGCAGCAGGAGTTGGAGTTGTTCTCGTTTCTCCAGACGGATCAACTATCCAAAGAGCTTACTCTCTAGATGAATCATGTTCCAATAATGTAGCAGAGTACAATGCTCTGCTTATTGGTCTTCAATTAGCCAAGCAATTGAATATTGAATATTTGGAAGTTTACGGCGACTCTAAACTGGTTGTCAACCAGGTTAGAGGAACTTATGAAGTCCGTCATCAAGATCTGGTGCCTTACTTTGAAGCAGCAATCAACATGGCTATATCATTCAAAGCTTTCTTTATTGAATATGTACGCCGAGCTTGTAATACTGAAGCAGATGCCCTAGCCAATCTTGCAGCAGTCTTAGCTGTCCCCATCCGAAGACAACAAGTGGTGGTTATTTCTAATCGAGAATTGTTTTGTGTTGAAAACAATCGTAACATTGAATTAAGTAATTTTGCTAAAATTAATGTTATCAATGAAGATTGGAGAACTCCTTTCATCGACTTCGTGGTTCACGACATACTCCCCGAAGATCCTATAAGGAGGCTACAAGTATTCGACGGTGATCTCTACGATTCTATTACAACCAAACCACTAAGACTCTCTATAGGCGGACTTATGACGGTCTTCTTCTACGCTGTCTAGCTGGTGATAAAGCAAAACAGGTATTACGTGAAGCTCACGATGGTGTCTGTGGAGCACATCAGCCCGGTCCTAAGCTACAGGATCGCATCCAAAGAATGGGTTACTACTGGCCCTCTATGGTATCAGATGCCATCGAATATGCAAGAAAATGTCGAGCCTGTCAAATCCATGCAGACTTCATTCATCAACCTTCGGAATTTCTACATCCGACAGCCGCTTCTTGGCCTTTCGAAGCTTGGGGTATGGATGTCATAGGTCCTATTAATCCTCCTTCTTCTAGAGGTCATCGGTTCATTTTAGCAATAACAGATTACTTCTCTAAGTGGGCTGAAGCTATACCCTTGGCTGAAGTCAAGACCAGTAGTGTTATCAACTTCGTCAAACACCATGTTATTTATCGATTTGGTGTCCCTCGACGAATCATTCATGACAATGGACCGCAATTCATCAGCCAGAAATTCACCAGATTCTGTGATGATCATCGGATTGACAACGTTGCTTCGACTGCCTACAATCCTGTTACTAATGGATTAGCCGAAGCCTTCAACAAAACTATTATCAAACTCCTCAAGAAGTTTGTATCCACCAACAAACGGAATTGGAGTGAAAAGCTTGGCGAATGTCTATGGACCTACCGAACTACGATCCGCAATCCTACGGGTTTTACACCTTTTTCTCTGGTATATGGCTGTGAAGTTGTTCTTCCTCTGGAACTTCAAATTCCTTCTTTAAGGATTGCCATTGCTAACGAACTCACTACAGAGAATAATGACCTTCTTCGACTTCAGGAATTGGAGGCACTCGACGAAAAGCGATTAATGGCTCAACAACATATTGAGCTATATCAAGCCCGCATCTCGAAGACTTTCAATCGTAAAGTGAAGGTCAGAGCCTTTCAGCAAGGAGAACTTGTTTTAACGGTCAGACGTCCTATGACTATGATGCATATGAGCAAAGGCAAGTTCGACGCAAAGTGGGAAGGTCCATACGTTGTGAGCAAAGTCTTCTCAAATGGAGCTTATCAACTCTCAGAAATAGATGGACGAATTCAATGATGCCTATCAATGGCAAATTCCTTAAAAAGTACTATGTATAAATGTAAATACTTGTAAATCATCAAGACAAGTTCATATTTATAAATAAAATTGTATTTAATCATGAATGATTGTACATGATATTAAGAAAGATCACTATCATCCTTCTCTACATTTGGACGCGGACCACTACCATCCTTTTCAAAAACACGGTCAGCAAAAGAACCGAGAACCTCTTTGCTGGAACCCACGAGGAACTTGCAGGCAGCAATCCTCATGGCTTCTTCTTCTTCAGTCCTTCCTGGTTCAAGCAGAAAGTCCAGGATGTCTCTCGGTGGCTTGGGTGCAGATGAACCTTCGCCTGCTTCTGCTTCCTTTGGCTGAACTGGATCAACAGGACGTTCTTTAACGTCTTCTTCAACCTTCGGAGCGAGCTCAGTCTTCTTGAGTGCATCTTCAGACGACATTTTTATGTTGAAAAGTGAAAGTACTAGTTCCTGTCAGATTTCTGTTCTATTTATATGCAGAGATTTCTTAAACAACGAAGCGACACATTCATTCGATGGTTCATCCATTCATTACATTCATTCGACGGTTCATCCGTTCATTTAATTCACCTGACGGTTCGTCCGTTCGTCACATTCATTCGATGGTTCGCCCGTTCATCCATCATCCCTTGACGGTTCGTCCGTTCATCAGATTCATCTGACGGTTCACCCGTTTATCCATCATCCCTTGACGGTTCGTCCGTTCATCTGATTCATCCGACGGTTCATCCGTTCATCCATCATCACCTGACGGCTCGTCCGTTCATCACATTCATCCGACGGTTCGCCCGTTCATTCATTATCATCCGACGGTTCATCCGTTCATTATTTTGACGGTTTATCCGTTTGTTCCATTATTGACGGTTTTCCCGTTCATATCACATCCATATCAGCAACTTATCGTTTTGATTAAGTTGTCAATTGAAATAATAATGTTCAGTATATTCTGCCATGTCCATATTACCTCTGAGCAGATATAATGAATATAATTATTTTCTACAAAAATTATCAAGAAATATATCATGTCTTGTACCTCTGAATATATTTTCTATCTCTATTATTTATATTTGAACAAGATATGCAACAAATAATGGAGCCCCAACAAAAAAATGTCTTTTATTGATTGAAATATAAAACATTACACATACTTCAAAAGACAAAAGATACAAAAAGTTCTATTAAGAGGGAGGAATGATCAAATTGTCAATCTGTTGCTTCAGAGTCTGCAGCTCTTCTTCATAAGTGGATATCACTTTCCTTCTAGCCTCTTCCATCCCGGTTTCTTCGTTAAAAACGGGCATGTTTACAGTTCGGCGAGTAATCTCTGCACCATGAGCTGCATCGTATTCAGCCTTCTCCTGAATCAAGGCATTGAACTGTTCAACCACAAGTTGATGATTAGCAGTTTCTTCTTCCAATTCTTGCTGGAGACGAACAATTTCTGCTCTCAGTTCAGCAATTCTCTGTCCTTTTCTTTCAGCCATCAAAGTTACTGATTCTAGTTTAGAATTGTATTCAGCAGACTTTGCGGAATAAGCCTCCAAAAGATTTTGAAGATTCATCCTTTCTATATCAGCAGCTTGGGCCATTCTCTCGAACTCAGCCTGAACTAGGGATTCTATTTCCTTCTGTTTGAGTTCCTTATATTTCTTTATAGAGACTTCTAACTCATCCAGTATATGCTCAAGGAGAGTAGCTTGAGCTTCATCACCTTGCTCCCTTACAGCCCTCACTAAAAGAGAAGTCGGGTTTCTAACCATGAAGAAATCAGCTCCCTCTTTGTCCATCATTCTGTTGACTAGGGGTCTCAATGATTCAAAGAAACATCTGGTGAATGATTGAACAACTTGTTGGTTAATTGCCAGAGTCCCAGGAGTCGCAGCTACTCCCGTTGAAGATGAGGCAGCAGGATGCTCGATCCGTTGTGTCTGGATGGCAGGCTCTTTAAACAAAGGAGCCAGAGTGGAGCTATTCGCCACTCCTGTTTGTTCCTCTGCAAAAGTAAAATTGTTATTTTGCTAGTCGTTTGCCAAAATAACCAAAAAGATCAAATGAAAGCAGTCTTATCTTAGTTCGATCCAGCAATGAGCTTATCCCCTGCAGGAGTAGACTCTGGCAGAGCAGAAGTAACTTCAGCTATCACAGCTTGGCTACTACCAGCTTCAGAACCACAAGACAAATGATGACTACTACTCACAACCACCGTCGTTATGGGCACTATATCCGTGCATGTTGGAGGTACTGGAGGAGTCTCATGATCTACAGGAAATACAAATAAAGATGTTAGCTATAAATTCATTCAAAAGGAGATTGCTAATTTCATTTTATACCTTGAGGATCATTAGCAGAAGTTTCTTCCAAGTTCTCTTCATCTGTTGCTTTTTTCGGAACCTCAACATCCTCTTTAGGATTTAAGGTATCGGTAGCATTCTCGGGAGCCTCAACATCCTTTTCAGGACTTAAGGTCTCAACAGCATTCTCTAGGATTTCAACATTCTCATCATTCACGTCATTGACAGCAGCAGGAGATACGTGCACTTCATCATCTTCTAAATCTTGCATGTAGTTATCAACATTTTCAGATGAAGAGCTCTCCTCATCCTCGTCTTCTTCTGGTGCCTTCTCGCTAGTAGTCGTGGCTTGGTCACCATAGTCACCCAGAGGACTGTAGAGACAATCTTCTAAAGCTGCAATGACTTCGCGATCTTCTTCTTCGCGAAGGGTTCTCGGAGTAGGCAGAAGTTCAACAAGCTGTAATTGTTCTTCCCTCGCTTCCTCCACAGTATTTCTTTTAGGCTTTTCGGCCTCAGTTTCCGGAGCAGGATCTGTCCTTTGCTCAACCTCCTCTCTATGTTCAGGACTAGGAGTTCTATCCCTAGGCTCTGAAACAGGAGTAGGAGAGGGCAAAACCAATCCAGCGGCAGCATCCATCACCATTGAAGACAAGGCTCGATTCCTTCTCTGGGCTAGCTTCTTTCATTTCAATGGCCTATCAGGACTCTCTATATTAACAGTTTCAACTTGTTTCTAGATGGAAGTTGGTGTTGAAGCCCCTTCTTGTTGAGCTGACCCGGCCAGTTGTCGAGACTGAGATCGGGTAGTGATCTTCTCAGAAGAGTGATCCAGGATCAACTTCTTCTTAGCTGTTAGGGCAGGAGGATCTTCTCTTCTTTTCCTTTTGGCAGGGATCTACCCACCTTCAGAGAGATACGCATTGCTGCGTTTACTTCTTGAGGGAATATAATATCCCTCAAGACTTCTAAAGGTGCATCTGCCGGCTCGTGCACCTCATCATTTATAGGGATTGACATAGCAATTTTTTCTCTCTTCAGTCTCGTCGAGGAAGCAAAACTGTCTGCGAGGTTAAAATTTTCAGCAAAAGTATTCGTAGATGTATAAAATACTGAATAAGTAAATAACATCCGGGGACCAAGAGTGCTATTTGTTGGCATCGAGAATGTGGCTTTCGTATCATAGGCATTATTGTAAGCCCAGGCTCGGGCCCCGTCTATCAAATAACCCTTGCCTTTGAGGCAGGTGATTGCATTCCCTACATGGAATTGATCATATCTAAACTGTCGAACAAATCGGCTGGGGAGATATGGTTCTAAGTAACATTCCTCTTCGAACCGGTATACCAGATGAGATGGTCGAATTGTCTTCAACCATTCAAAGGCTGCACGGATTAGAGGCTACATTTTTGAGTCTACCATGTTTGTTGGCATCTGATCATGTCCAGCAGGGAGAGGAGCACAACAAAAGTTCCATCCTCTATTCAGATTCAAAACATATCTACACTCGCTCAAAGAAGTGTACTTTCTTTTACCCTGAGAGTACCTTCGTAGAAAACTGCCATCAACCGGTCCCATGCCGGGGTCCATTAAAGTGGGATAATGAAGAAGTAACCATCCAAATAGATATGTGTATGGCAGTTCTAGGCGAGGGAACTCTTTCTCTCCTTTTGCTTTCAGCATCAAATCTACATACAAACGAAGACTGGCATTTAATTTGCAAGTCATTGCTGATAATAGGTCCATCTTGTAGCCAAAAACTAACTTGACCGCAGCAAAAAGAACGCCGCGGTGAAAGCGATCCACAGTACTGGATCCGGGAACCACAAACCGTCGAAGCCAGTATGTCAGAAACCCTGCCAGTTGGGCTTCTTTTGACATGGGTCTATAGCCCATTCTCAAGTAACTCTCCAGAGTGTCCCATGTCTTCAAAGGAGGATATTCATAATCATCTTTCACTTGTTTATCAAAATTACCACTCTGATCCATCAGCTTCATAACTTCTGTATTGCTCAAGGGTTTGAAGAAATTAGGATAGCATTTGTCATTTTCCTTGGTCTTCTTCTCTTCTATGTGGTTGAGGAACAGATAGGGTAACCATTTCGAAGAATAACAGGTGTTGGCTGTGGCACTCTTATAAAACAGGGAGCAGATCTTGTAATGGCATAGCAATTCCTCAAATACTGCTACCATCGCTGCATTTTCCCTTCTAAGTTTGTCCAACTCATCATTTGTTGGAACGAACTCTTCATATGGAGCATCTGCCATTGGCAAGTACGAGATATATTTCATCTTGTGGAGTGCAAACCTAATTTCTCCACCAGGGGTCATGAAAGTTCCCGTTCTATAATTGTATCTTTCAGCCAAGACCAAGAACATGTGTGGATTGGGTGCAAAACCATAAACAGTGGCGTGCACTGCTTGGTACAGATTGATATGTTGAAGTTTGTCTTCAAAAGTTGTCAGGATCCAATTGGCAATACAATTCCATCTCCTGTAATCGGGATTCACCAAACCAGTCATTCTGATATCTTGTTCGGGGTACTTTCCTTCAGCTTTCGTAAATTTATTTGCAAATATCGGTGTTCTGACAGGCATCAACATAGTGGAGTTCTCTGGCGGAATGCAACCAGGTCTCAAGCCTCTCAACAAGACACTGTATCTATCAGAGGAGCTGTAGAACATATCCTTCTTATTTGATCCCTTCTTCACGAAAATTTTCCCTGCACGGGCATCTTGGAAAAGAGTGATGTTCCAATCTATCTTCCTTGGGTAGCTCGTATGAGCATACCGAGATAAAGGGAGACAGTGGGCAATATCTGGTATGAAGAAAGATCTGTCTTCTTGATGGACTATTCTTTCCTCCATCCTCGGCCTTGGTTGTGAGCTTTTCTCAAAAGCCTCACCAAACAAGAATGCAGGTTTCTTATGAATAACAGCATCTGTTGATTCCAAGGGCTGTCCATTCATTAAACACAGTAGAGTCTCATTGTCTTGAGATATCAGAATCGCCTGACGGGAGGTCGGTAGATCATACTGGGGATAATGTACATGGGAGAGATCCTCTTTATACTCAGACTCTGAGAGAGTTCCCACAAAATGTTCATAATCTGGATCTTCTCTGGTCTCAACTGCATCAAAATAGATAAAGATCAGTACAAGTCAATTCAAAGATTCTGTTTTCAGATTACACAAAACATTAGATTGCACAATCCTCAGATTGCGCTGGCTCAGATCATGCAAACATCAGATTGCGCATCTCATCAGGATGCACAAATCAACAGTTTGCGCTGACTTCCTGCGCAAATCAGTCGATTGTGCTGACTCCCTGTCAGCGTAATTCAACAGATTGCGCAGGAATGCAGCCTTCATAAAAATGAAGACTGACAGTTGATGCAACCAAAACCCTAAAAAGGGATGGCGCAATATGAACTCATCTCTAAAAAGAAATGAGTTTCGAAGATTAAAAGAAGTTGAATCACCCTAAAAAGGGTTTTCGATCGGTTGAACAACCTCTCAGAGCGGGGTGCGCGGATTCATGACGAGAAGCTCGTCGTGCAATTCTGTCTGATGACTCGGCCGGGGCCTTGCCCTTGTCGACGGCGGTGGAGGAGCGTCGAGGAGCCATTGGTCGTCGGAGAAGAGGGCTGAAAACGAAGAGCTCGAAGTTTTTCTCTCTCAAAAGCACAAGTAAATGCAAGTAAAAAATATTTCTAAATTTGAAGAGACTATTTATAGTCTTCGAAATATGAAACGACTACCTCAAATTGTGCCTGAAATTGAGGCTCTTCGATTTGCGCAGACAGCTCACCATCATGCGCAACTTGATTTAAATTTTATAATTCGAAGTATTTCGAAACTTTGAATAATATCCACTTTCAAAAACTTTGAAGGGGGTCTTGTAGGTCCTAAAAAAACCAATTTGCATCAATTAACAAAGTCAAAAAATCAAGATATACGTCATCCAAGTGAACTGCGCAGACAATGGATTGCGCAGCTCTCAGATTGCGCATGCCAGACTGCGCACACATCCAATTGCGCAAGGCTGACGTGGCAAGAGTCATCATTGCCTGACAACCAAATCAAATCTCTGACAACTGATAGCACGGATATCGAGGAGGCTGTTCGTTTATTGAGCCACACAATGCTCGAGGACGGCTGACAGCTGGCAGCGCGATCCATTTCCTGCGCAGTTTAATCTTGCGCAAACAAAAGCCTGTACGGTCCAAGTTGGCGCAATCCAATGTCAGCGCAATTCAAGTTGTGCGTTCTATCAACACAACTGACAAAGTATACGTGGCATTCATGCCATCAATTGCTCATTTCGTGGCAACTGCCTATGCATGATCATGCGCATTTCAATCAAATGATGCCATGTGTCCAAGACAGTTAACCCATGATCCAGCAATTGCCTGCGCAGTCCATTGCTGTACAAACCAATTGCTGCGTAATCCATCATGCGCAGTCCAGAATAACTAAAAGTTAGTTATTTCTCAGAACTCTATAAATAGAGTTTCAAGTCTTCATTCAAGGGGATCACAGATCAGACTTCAAAAATCAGAGAGTTCAGGAGTTCTTGCCAAAGTGCTGCTGCATTCTTCCGAGACTTTTGCCTTCAACTTCCGAGGCTTTCTGCCTTCAATTCCAGAGTTGTTTTCAACTTCAGAGGCTTTGTCTTCAGAATTCACATCATCCAAGGGATAAAGCAATCGTCATCTAGATTGGATTCCTATAGTTGTACCATTCCCAGAATTCAAATTATAATCTTTTACAAAGTTTGTATCAATAAAGTTCTTCATACTTTTGTTTTTGCAAACACACCAGTGTTGTTCGTGCCGAAGAAGGGTGGGTCAGTACGCATGTGTATTGACTATAGGGCACTCAACAATCTCACGATCAAGAACAAATATCCACTGCCGCGGATCGACGATCTATTTGACCAGTTGAGCGAAGCTCGGATATTTTCCAAGATTGATCTGAGGTTGGGATATCACCAGGTGAAGGTGAAGAGGGAGGATATTCCCAAGACCGCTTTTAGGACGCGGTATGGACAGTTCGAGTTTTTGGTTATGCCGTTTGGGCTAACCAATGCACCAGCGGTGTTTATGAACCTTATGAACAAGGTGTTCCACCAGTATCTGGATCAGTTTGTGGTGGTGTTTATTGACGACATCTTGGTATATTCCAAGACTGAGGAGGAGCACGAGGAGCATTTGAGGATCGTGCTGGAGACTCTCAGGAAGGAGCAGCTTTATGGGAAGCTCTCCAAGTGTGAGTTCTTCTTAGATCGGGTGGACTTCTTGGGGCATGTGGTGACTGGAGATGGTATCTCAGTTGACCCCAAGAAGATTGTAGCAGCTGAGGCATGGGCAGCGCCGACTTCAGTTGCAGAGATCAGGAGTTTCCTGGGGCTGGCAGGGTATTATCGGAGATTCGTGCAGGATTTCTCCCGGATTGCAGAGCCGTTAACACGGTTGACCCGGAAGGATACTGAGTATGTTTGGTCAGAGGAGTGTCAGACAGCTTTTGATGAGTTGAAGAAGCGGCTTACGACAGCTCCGATTCTGACGTTGCCTTCAGGATCAGGTGGTTTTACTATTTATAGTGATGCTTCAGGGAAGGGGCTGGGTTGTGTGTTGCAGCAGCACGGAAAGGTAATTGCCTATGCTTCCAGGCAGTTACGTCCCCATAAGAAGAACTACCCTACCCACGACCTGGAGCTGGCAGCAGTGATATTTGCTCTGAAGCTGTGGAAGCATTATCTGTATGGTGAGAGGGTGGAGATCTTCACAGATCACAAGAGTTTAAAGTATGTGTTCACTCAGAAGGAGTTGAACATGAGGCAGCACAGATGGTTGGAGTTGATGAAGGACTTCGACATTGCACTGCAGTATCATCCAGGGAAGGCCAACGTGGTTGCCGATGCCTTGAGTAGGTATCCGACAGCCATGTGTTTGACCATGGATCGGCATTTACTTGTCGACTTGGAGAGCCTTGGGATTGAGGTGATCGTGCCGGGAGTGTAGATGCAGCTATGGGGGATGCAGATTCAGTCAGACTTGGTGGAGAGGTCAAGTCGGCACAGTTTGAGGACGTTGCTCTACGGTGTCTCCAGGAGCAGGTTCGAGCAGTTTTACTGGAGGGCGAGTTTTCTCTTACAGAAGATGGTACCTTGAGGCACGATTCCAGATTATGTGTACCCAGCGGAGAGCTCAGGGAGCAGGTTATGCAGGAGGCCCACAGATCTTAGTACTCTATACACCCGGGTGCCAACAAGATGTACCGAGATCTGCGGGAGCATGTATGGTGGTCAGGAATGAAGCGGGCGGTGGCTCACTTCGTAGCTAGGTGCTTGGTCTGTCAGCAGGTCAAGGCAGAGAGACAGAGGCCCGGTAGATTGTTGTAGCCGCTGCCCATTCCCGAGTGGAAATGGGAGCATATCATGATGGACTTCGTTTCAGGATTGCCGCGTACTCCAGGAGAAAAAGACACAATTTGGGTCATCGTTGACAGGTTAACCAAATCGGCCCACTTCTTGCCATTCAAGGTGGGTACGTCTACAGAGAGGCTGGCGAAGATGTATATGCGACAGATAGTCAGGATCCACGGAGTTCCGGTCAGCATCGTCTCAGATCGGGATAGCCATTTTACTTCCCATTTTTGGAGGAGTCTGCAGACCAGCTTGGGCACTCAGCTCAAGTTTAGTACTGCATACCACCCCCAGACGGATGGACTGTCAGAGCGGACTATTCAGACCCTTGAGGATATGCTGCGGACGTGCGTCTTGGACTTTGGAGGTTCCAGGGAGGATCATCTTCATTTAGTGGAGTTTGTCTACAACAATAGTTTCCAGGCCAGCATCGAGATGTCACCTTTCGAGGCTCTGTACGGGCGGAGGTGCCGTATACCCTTATCCTGGGATGATGTTGGTGAGCGAGCTTTACTGGGGCCAGAGATGGTTGTTGATGCAGACG
The DNA here is from genome assembly GCA_029216955.1 of Iris pallida. Classification (NCBI taxonomy): domain Eukaryota; kingdom Viridiplantae; phylum Streptophyta; class Magnoliopsida; order Asparagales; family Iridaceae; genus Iris; species Iris pallida. The sequence goes on from JANAVB010038275.1 coordinate 19,622, forward strand.
AGAAGGTGAAGCTTATCAGGGACAGACTTCGCGTGACGCAGGACAGACATCGGCACTGGGCCGATAGCCACCGGAGGCCCTTGGAGTTTGAGGTATAGATTAGAGTAGGATTAGATTTAGGTTGTTTGTTTGTGATTTTTGATCATGTTTATTTATTATAATTAATTGAGACCTTGCTTGTGATTAGGTTGGAGACCAGGTTTTCTTGAGGATATCTCCGACTTATGGTACGATACGTTTTGGTGGAGGCAGAAAGCTTAGCCCGCGCTTCATCGGCCCTTTCGTTATCAGCGGGAGAGTCGGTGACGTGGCTTACAGGCTAGACTTGCCGCCTGCACTTGTGGGGGTCCACAACGTATTTCATGTATCACAGTTGAGACGGTACGTGGCTGACCCTAGCCATGTGCTCGATCATTCAGAGATAGAGGTTGGGCCTTCTCTCAGCTATCCAGAGCAGCCCGTAGAGATTCTGGATCGACGGAAGAAGGTTCTGAGGAACCAGGTGATACCCTTGGTACGCGTCGCAAGGAGGCATCATTCTTCGGGAGAGTCTACCTGGGAACGGGAGGATGAGATGCGCGAGCGCTACCCTTATCTTTTTGGACCGTGAGCTATGCTTTCTATCATTCTCATCAGTTGTATTTCGCCTTTCAATTTCGAGAATGAAATTCTTTTAAGGAGGGTAGATTTGTCACTACCATATTTCTAGTTTGAGGGTAAATTTATCATTTTTAGGGTAATTTAAATTTATTAGAATTTATGGAAATTTTTAGGAATTATTTTGGAATTGTTTAGACTAGTTTGATTTTTGACTAGTATTGACTCATGTAGACCAACCTAGGAGCTAACCCTAGTTAGTTGGCCTTGGTTAGGATTTGTGACTCTAGTCTAACCTAGCCCAACCTATGTTTAGGTCATTAGAACTTATTTAGCTATAGAAATTAGAAAGCCATAAGCCATGACTTATGACTTAGAGTCTTTATTAATTAAATCTACCTTAGCCTTTGTAACTTGGCCCAAGGCCCAATGTTTTGGCAAAACCCTAACCCTAAGGATGTATGGCCGGCCACCTATTTGCCTAGGGATCCCCATCATATAAAACCCCTCCTAAAATCTAGGGTTGCCTCTTTCTTAGGAAAAGCCCTAATTTCAAGGAGGTTAGTTTTATTGCATTTTAATTTCTAGAACTCCTTTCCTCTCCCTTTTTCTTTCTAAATTATTCCAATAGGTCCTGATATGATTGTTCTTGCTGTTGCTAAGGTCTCATCTCAGTTTGAAGTTGTTTTGGATTGATTGGGTCATCAAGTGGAGAGCTTTGAATAGGAGGTTTCCATTGGAAGTTCATCAAGAGGTAACTCACTCAAATCTCTATGGATTTTCAATTAGTCTTCATGAATAGGAAGCCTAGGGTCCCCCCTAAGGTCTGGATAGTTCTTGTGTCGAGTATCAGAGGTTTCATGTCCGTTCTGGACACGTACCAGAAGCTGGACAGAGTGTTCGACGAAATGCCTCAAAGGGCATTTCTATCGAGTTTGTCCAATGTTTTTGAATAGGAAATAGGGTTTTGATCTATTTTATGGGTTCCTGTCCTTGTGTCTTAGATTTCGTGTCGTCCTGTGTCAATTTTGTGGTGTGGACACGCGCGTGCACACGCTCGCGCGCGTGCTACAGGGATCCCCTGCTACTCGGGCCCTGTAGCGGACACGACACGCTTTAGTTTGACACGAAACTCAACACGAGTCATGGGGCACTGACTGACACGCCATGTGTCAAGTCCCACGTGTCCCCGTGTCGTGTCGAGGGATGTTTTGACCACGCACGGGTTTTAGCCTGTGGTGTGCACTGTGGGTTTCACCCACTGATACGGGTCTCGTGTCCGACCCTGACACTTCATGGACACAGGCCAGTGGGCCCATGAGGTAGCCCTATAGGTGGGCTACCCATGTGTATGACCACGAGATCCTCTCGTGTCTTGTGTCGTGCACACGACACAAGTGCACGTGTGCACGAGACAGTGTACTGTGTGTGTCATTTTGATGTTCTTGATGTGGACACGCCGTATCCGGCCTTGGGTGACATGAAATGAATGTGTGGGGTTGTGCACGAGGGTTGTTTTCAATTACTAAGCAATGGATTCATAATTAGTTGAATTTCCTATTTGATTTAACCATGTTCTGACACTTAATTACCTGTTAAATTTCCAGCTTTCTAAAATGATGTTGTTTAATGATTTTAACCCTTGTAATGAGGATAATTACTGAGTTTATATCCTATATATATTTCACCTATGTATTATCTTGCCATGATCAAAAATTGATGTTGATTTGATGAGTTGTGGGCTGTATATGGGTTGATGTGTGAAAGGGTATGTTATGAACTGAATTACTGTTATAGTGTTATTCATTTATAAAGGGAAAGAACCTGGGTTGATGTTCACTGAGTTTGAACCAAACTTATAAATCTGGAAACACTAGGGGACTGTCTAAGTAAGTCTAACATGAACTGTAATGTTGCATTGTTGTCCTAAAATCTGAACATGGGTTAAACTTGGACCTTGGGTTAGGATATCCCAGATTGATGTTAACAAGGATATGTTGCTGCCACTGTTGCACTGGTTAATTCCTTACATTGTTCTTCCTTATATTATCCACACTTCAATTTCATGTTCCTATATTTAAATCTGGGATTGTATGAACTGTTTGAGTTTAAATCTGAAAAACTGAGATTAGGAGGGGGGCAATGAATTGACTTCCTTTCCTTCTTCTACTTAACCTGAGAATAGGCCATGTCCTTCATGTCTTCATGATGCATTGACTGCTCTTTAAAATGTTTTACTGATTCTTTCCTTTCCTGTTGTTTGTTCCCTTCACTGTTGAGTAATTCCTGCACACATATTGCACACTGGTTCACACACTCATTGATGAGAGCTTGTACTGCCTGTAATGCCCCGCTCCGCATCGGTGCATTACGATGAGTCGTTGACTCAAAGTGTTGCGTTGGCCAAAGGTAAGCTTTGAGTCGGTTGGAATCTATGAGTCGAATCGATGCAAAGAGTAAGTCCCGCTTGAGCAAGTGCTGATTTTAGTTGATCTGGTGTGCAGGCTATGCTTCTACGCTGGACGATAAGAGGTCGGCATTTTGTCTTATGCAATGAAGTGTCCGCAAAACCAAATCGAGGCCCTGCAACGGATTGTGGCATGGGCGCGATAGGCTAAATCAATCGAGTAGAGCAAAGGCATGGCTAAGTCCAAGAGTTAGCTATGCGATCGAGTTATGGAAGCGAGACGCTTCAATCGGCGAGGCGGCAAGGCGTATCGGCTTAAGGTGGGCGGGTTCTTGACTCTCTCTCCCTATTCCTTCACGTCTTAATAAAATATGTTATGATATACGTAAGATGGTATCGAGTTAGCGAGCGTGGCTCGGCGAGTAAGTGTCTAAAATATGCGTTGAACACTAAGATAGAACATTGAACAATCGAACAATTGAAGCGACGTGCATCGAGTGCACGAGTCGCAGTAGGGCAATGATGGTAGAACATGGAAAGACAATATCGAGATGTGCATCATGTGCACGGCTCCGAGAACATTGAACTCTAGGCGTAGAACATTGATTATGGTGCTGAGCGTGCCTTTGCGCACTTAAGCTACGAAATGACTAAGTAAATATGGAGTAGGCTATGCGAATAACATTATGAACGAGACGCGTGATTATGAGTACGAGACGACTAAGCCGTTGGGCGTCGTGCATCAATATGGATGTGTTGGGGCATAACGTCGACGGAGCTCCCCATACGAATGGTGGATTATGTTTATGGCACGGGAAACCGTTTATGTATGACACTATGTTTATGGAATGCGAGATCGGTTGGTATGCTATGGATTGTATGATATGGAACGTATTGCATGGTCAATGGACTCGGATTGTCCGTGCACGGGTGCGGCTTCCCTCGAACGGTTACGCCGGGGCGCCGGGACCGTTCGGCCTAGGAGGGAATTATGTGTGGTATTTATGGTGCACAACATTCGGACGGATTGCGACCGTCCAGTGCTGTGATAAGCTATGATATCCGTAAGTTTGGGATCCTTCGGGTACTGGGCTAGCAACCCGTATCGAAGCGATTGTAGGCTTACACATATGAGATGCCAAGTCCATTACGGTGCGACACACCGTGACCTTCATATAGATAGGGCCGGTGGGCTGAGATGAGAGCTGGGTGCAGGCGCAGGGCCTGCCACCCATTATGCATATGTTTATGTTTATGAATGGTCGGTTGCATGAATCATATGTTTGTTTATGTCAAGTTCTAACCACTGCAGGCTAAGGAAAACAGGACGGATATGAGCACGAACACTATGTTTATGTTTCATGTTATGGCTAACTGTGTCTGCTGCAGGAACACGGTACGGGACACATTTAAGGTAAGTTGCTATGCATGAGTATTGCTGTGAAACTGATCCTAAGGCTAAATAGAAAGATCATAAATTAAGATGCATGCTCACTAAATGAATAAGTGTTTGGTTTGGGTGCGAGCGGGTCTTGATCAGTGCGAAGCGAGGACGAAAGCACTAAACCCCCACTAGTTTATGTGCAGGTTCAGGTTATGATCAGCTCGGGACGGAGCTTGGCTTGGACGTGCCGAGGCATAGAGTCCTTGGCGTTCAAGAGGAGCTTCCGCATATGCGTTCGGACTTACGACATGGAGATGTTCGGCCGAAGACTACTTGGTGGCTATAAAGGGGCATAATGTATGGAACAATGTAATCCTTTGTGAGCTAGAGAGATCATGAGTGTTGTAGCCAATTGGCATTTTATGTTGGGCTATTCAGAGCCTTTGTAACCTTCAGTTCAATATGAATAAAAGAGATTCTTATGTTATTCTTTGTTTTCTTCCGCTGCTTATGTTATCGATTTGAGATAGTTCTACGAGAACCTGTTATCTTGCCTTGCACGAGCGCAAATCCAGGCTCGTGCGGCATCACGCCCCAGCGAGGATGATGATTCGGGTTAAATCTAGCGAGGACGAGCGATTTCCCGGGTCGGGGCGTGACAAGTTGGTATCAAAGCGGTTCCATCCTTTGGACCGTGCGTGAATCTCTTTGACCCTCAGTTGCTTCGATATCGAAATTCAGTTAAGACTCTAAGTTGTTTCCGCAACCGCATGGCTCATGGATCTGCTCGACGCTACATTGGATGTTCCATACAATAAGTCTATATTAAGTGCGTACGTCTGCCACAAGTATGTCGTGACTATCACGTTATCTTCGAGTACCGTCGGAGAATATTGGTTGCACGAAGTGCAATGATATATGAGTTGTTGGTCGCACGCAGTGCGAGGAGTTATGTATTGGCGGTCGTACGAAGTGCGAGAGATATGTGTTGTTGGTTGCACAAAGTGCAACGGGTCGATATGTGAGACGATACGTGTTATGTGACTACGGAAATGGTTATGTGTTATCGGTTGCACGGAGTGCAGCAAGTCATGGATCGTTCGTTGCATCGGTGCAACGAGTCGATATGATATGATGCGTGTTGTATGGCTATGCGGATGGATAGCGATATGTTGTGCGAGATTGAGTAAAGACCTTAAGTATCGAGACTAAGTTGTTGCACGAGCTGCAACGTGCGGGATTCGAAGATCGCGGATGCGATAGTACGAGTCGAGATGGTCGCTAAGTCGAGTTTGAGTAGGCGAACGTTATGTTGGCCGTATATCGCGTTGAGCTTTGAATAAGCGAATGTTACGGGTGTGATCGATGATGATCGCCATGGTACGGTTAGATTGAATGTATGTCAAACTTGAGCTAACGTTAGAGCTGGGATCGGAAGGATCGCCATACGGGACGGTTAAGTTGAAATAGATGTCGGACCTATGCGAAGTGTGATATTGAGTAATGACTCGATTCTGAGTGGTATATGCAATATCAATTATGCGAGCAAGTATAGCAAAGTATTGTGTCGATAACGATAGGCTCGATCCTGAGTGGTATATGGGATACCACTTAGCGATATCTATGTTAAGCCGGTTGGTGACTTGCGATAGATTTCGTCGAAACGATTATGATGTTACGATATGTTTGTCCTCAATGGACAGAGTAGTACCGAGACTCAAGTGAGAATGACTCGATAGAAGTCGATGCTAGTACGCTTCGCTAAATTAAGTTGAACGAGTATGTGCGAAGTCATACCTATGGATGATACGTCGGATGAGGATTCATTAAGTGTAAGTTGAACGATAAGCCGAGCATATGCGAATGAATGTTACGTTGAGGAAATAGTCGACCCAGTCGAACTTATGTTGGGTTAGTACGAAGACTATTCGGAACGCGTTGATTAGGTACGGAGAAACTGTGCGAACGAATTTGGGTTAACGCGAAGGAATCGGTAGCACGATTGGAACTACGAGTTAGGGATATGAGAATGGATATATGAATTGGCAATCGTGTCTCGATGATGGTAGTGAGTTATAACGGAATGAATCGGGATAAGTGCGAGACTTGATTCGTATTCGAGTTCGGATAATGGCAATGATTGCAACAGGTTTGAGCTTATGAGAAAGGAAGATGTTCAAGTTATGCATATCGACGATGGTATTGAGGCGTATCAAAGACGATATGCAATAACTCGGGGATAATCTGATCGAATAAACAAAAATTATGTTAAGCATTGTTGTTGGATGAATAAGATGCAAGTTAAGTTGATGACGAGTTGGATGATAACGGTAGGAACGCTTCGGAGAATTGAGAGTCGATGGATGTTGCTTGGGTGAAAATGAAAGTGTCGGAATTGCTTCGCGGATCACCACTATGTTGATATTCTTGTCTTGAGCAAGCGCCACACCAGCCTCGCACATACGTTACGTCAAATTAGAACGATCATTCCGCGTGAGCACTGGTATGGTGATTCATCCAGTGGGGATGATCGAACTTGCAAGGCGTGGCAATTTGGATATGGATTCGTGGTTTGATGCGAAGGTAGAATTGAGGATTGTGCGATATTGTCAACGGTAGTGCCTAAGTGACTCGGGTAGTAACGGCGCATCAGTTGCGCGGGAGTAGAGAAATTACGGATTGGTATGTCGGATTGGGTAAAGTCCCATAGGAAGTGTCGAAAATTGATTTGGCTCCGCGATAGGATATAGCATGGTTCGATGTAACTGTCCCTCGTTGATGATCTTCAATTATCGAGCGTAGTTTCGGGGCAGATGACCCTAGAAGACTTGACCGCCAAATCAAGTGAATGTTGAAGTCCCATAGGATGACCCTAAGGAAGTCGCGTAAGAAGGATAAGGAATAATCGAGTATATGTTGAGGAACGTACCTAGTATAATGATGCGGTAAGGCGATTGCAAGGATTTTGCAAGGCGCGAGAGGAACGAATAGTAGAACGACCCTAAGAGTTTTGTCGTAGATCGGTTGAGTAACAGTTAGGCTATTTGTGTTGAGCGCACCATCTATGTTACGAACTGAACTAGTCAGAATTGATTCGGAAATTGAGTAAAAAGGATTGTACTCGGTCGAGAATAGGAGATGGGCATATCGTAAGAGACCTTGGGTCGGAAAGATTGTTGCCTTTGAGCATCGTAGACTCGAGTTGACCTCTTGTGTCGGGAGAGCGCGAGCACGATGTCTGGATAAGTTACCTAGCGGGGGTAGCCCCAGATGCAACGTATGGATAGAGCGAAAGAATGTGGATCACGTATGGATAGTTGCGTCGAGACTTAGTACGGATTGTAGACAAAGGAATTTGTGACATGTTGACATAGTCCATGTCGTAGAGGCCAAGTGTTATGAATGATTGGACGAAAGACTTGAGTTATGCGAGAGATAGGAAACGGTTGGGCGAATAGGCGTTGCGGAAGCTCGTTGCGATCGGATGCGCAATGACTTATGCAATGCATGTGTTAGGTGGCCGGAAGAAACTTATGAGATCGAATTTACGGATTTGAATCAAGTTATGTGCAGAGATGTTTGGAAGACGATCGCATGTTATGGGATACTGTATACGAAGAGTATTTGGGAATAGGCGCTAAGACATGACTAAGTCGAGTACGGACCGATGGATGCTTGAGGATTTAAGTTGAACTTGTTAGTTGTTCCGATATCCTACAACTGAGCTTGGCTGAAATGCATATATTGGTGGGACGCCTAAAATATGTGTATGATCCAGACTGAGTTGTATGATTCAACGATAGTAGCACGAGATCGTGAAACGATCTATGCGAGGCACTTGGATTAAGTGTTGGTTTCGGTTCGAGGACGAACCTGATTTTGAGTGGTATATTATGTAATGCCCCGCTCCGCATCGGTGCATTACGATGAGTCGTTGACTCAAAGTGTTGCGTTGGCCAAAGGTAAGCTTTGAGTCGGTTGGAATCTATGAATCGAATCGATGCAAAGAGTAAGTCCCGCTTGAGCAAGTGCTTATTTTAGTTGATCTGGTGTGCAGGCTATGCTTCTACGCTGGACGATAAGAGGTCGGCATTTTGCCTTATGCAATGAAGTATCCGCAAAACCAAATCGAGGCCTTGCAACAGATTGTGGCATGGGCGCGATAGGCTAAATCAACCGAGAAGAGCAAAGGCATGGCTAAGTCCAAGAGTTAGCTATGCGATCGAGTTATGGAAGCGAGACGCTTCAATCGACGAGACGGCAAGGCGTATCGGCTTAAGGTGGGCGGGTTCTTGACTCTCTCTCCCTATTCCTTCACGTCTTAATAAAATATGTTATGATATGCGTAAGATGGTATCGAGTTAGCGAGCGTGGCTCGGCGAGTAAGTGTCTAAAATATGCGTTGAACACTAAGATAGAACATTGAACAATCGAACAATTGAAGCGACGTGCATCGAGTGCACGAGTCGCAGTAGGGCAATGATGGTAGAACATGGAAAGACAATATCGAGATGTGCATCATGTGCACGGCTCCGAGAACATTGAACTCTAGGCGTAGAACATTGATTATGGTGCTGAGCGTGCCTTTGCGCACTTAAGCTACGAAATGACTAAGTAAATATGGAGTAGGCTATACGAATAACATTATGAACGAGACGCGTGATTATGAGTACGAGACGACTAAGCCGTTGGGCGTCGTGCATCAATATGGATGTGTTGGGGCATAACGCCGACGGAGCTCCCCATGCGAATGGTGGATTATGTTTATGGCACGGGAAACCGTTTATGTATGACACTATGTTTATGGAATGCGAGATCGGTTGGTATGCTATGGATTGTATGATATGGAACGTATTGCATGGTCAATGGACTCGGATTGCCCGTGCACGGGTGCGGCTTCCCTCGAACGGTTATGCCGGGGCGCCGGGACCGTTCGGCCTAGGAGGGAATTATGTGTGGTATTTATGGTGCACAATATTTGGACGGATTGCGACCGTCCAGTGCTGTGATAAGCTATGATATCCGTAAGTTTGGGATCCTTCGGGTACTGGGCTAGCAACCCGTATCGAAGCGATTGTAGGCTTACACATATGAGATGCCAAGTCCATTACGGTGCGACACACCGTGACCTTCATATAGATAGGGCCGGTGGGCTGAGATGAGAGCTGGGTGCAGGCGCAGGGCCTGCCACCCATTATGCATATGTTTATGTTTATGAATGGTCGGTTGCGTGAATCATATGTTTGTTTATGTCAAGTTCTAACCACTGCAGGCTAAGGAAAACAGGACGAAGATGAGCACGAACACTATATTTATGTTTCATGTTATGGCTAACTGTGTCTGCTGCAGGAACACGGTACGGGACACATTTAAGGTAAGTTGCTATACATGAGTATTGCTGTGAAATTGATCCTAAGGCTAAATAGAAAGATCACAAATTAAGATGCATGCTCACTAAATGAATAAGTGTTTGGTTTGGGTGCGAGCGGGTCTTGATCAGTGCGAAGCGAGGACGAAAGCACTAAACCCCCACTAGTTTATGTGCAGGTTCAGGTTATGATCAGCTCGGGGCGGAGCTTGGCTTGGACGTGCCGAGGCATAGAGTCCTTGGCGTTCAAGAGGAGCTTCCGCATATGCGTTCGGACTTGCGACATGGAGATGTTCGGCCGAAGACTACTTGGTGGCTATAAAGGGGCATAATGTATGGAACAATGTAATCCTTTGTGAGCTAGAGAGATCATGAGTGTTGTAGCCAATTGGCATTTTATGTTGGGCTATTCAGAGCCTTTGTAACCTTAAGTTCAATATGAATAAAAGAGATTCTTATGTTATTCTTTGTTTTCTTCCGCTGCTTATGTTATCGATTTGAGATAGTTCTACGAGAACCTGTTATCTTGCCTTGCACGAGCGCAAATCCAGGCTCGTGCGGCATCACGCCCCAGCGAGGACGATGATTCGGATTAAATCTAGCGAGGACGAGCGATTTCCCGGGTCGGGGCGTGACACTGCCTGCAAACACAAGTACACACACACAATATTTTCCTGCTCTTGACAGTACATTGCACACATTATTCACTGAGTGGTATTCCTGCATTTTGGTTTACCTTTCTATACACCCACAATTTCACTTAACACACCATATCATGTCACACACAAGCACCCTCTCTCTCTTTCTTGATATTTCTAAGTCTTTACATATGTGGGCTATGGTTGTATGTAGGCATATACAATATGTATGTGTGTAAATTGTATGAGTGCATATATATATATATATATATATATATATATATACTTCTATGTTAGCTAATGGTGTAGGATTTATATCTAGCCTAGATATATGTAAATATATTATGTGATAAGTTAGCTCAAGTGGTAAGTATGGTGAGGTTGTAGACTTGCTAAGGTATGCTAGAATTAGCTACTAGCTATATTGTGATATAGCTAGTATAGGCATGCCTAGCCTTATTAGGATTGTGCTAGCTAGTGTAGATTAGAATAGCTTAGTTTAGACTTAATTAGACTAGATTGACCTAGTTTGACTTCTAGGGTTGACCAGAGTTGACCGAGAGTTGACTTTGGCCTAGATTGACCTAGAATCATGTAGAATGCATAGTAGGACTCCATTTTACTATTCTGGACTTGTTGTGACTTGTGCTGTTCTGATTAGGAGCCAGACACCACTCCTCGGACGGTACTTTTCATATTGGACACTCAGATACAGGCGAGTACATTCTCTGATCATTTCATATCCTGCTTAGAATTATTTTCTGCAGTAGATTACTTTACTTGTACTGTCACGTTGGTCACACAGATTGGTACTATATGGATCCCTTCTTGAGATGTTATCCTTAGGGAGCATCGGGTACTACATGTTCTGTGTGTTTCACTTACATGGCGTATCACTATGCTTCATTGGTTCTTTGATCACTTACGACATATACTCTTATGATCGTAGAGTCTTCTTAGAATCCTTATCCCATTTATGGGACTACTATATATCACCTTCGGGGTCTATCACCTTCGGGGTCTACTACCCTTCGGGGGCTGTTACATAGCATCATATAACATAACCTGGCTGGATCATTGTGTATTGATTGGGGGTACGGAGGAGTAGAAATGGACATGTGAATAATACCCAAGTAGTATCTTATCAGAATCTCTTCCATAGTGTCTTATCAGAATCTCATATGCCATTTACATGTCTATATTGTACTCTGACTCACTAGTCACATGATAGTTCTCTATTTATAGTAGATATTTCTCTTACAGCTTTCTCTTTCTGTTTACATACTGCACTTCTTTCAGTACTTGTATCTTACTTTACTGCATGATTATATCTTCTAACCTGCTATGATCTGTTGAGATGTACTGTACTCGCTCCTGTCCTGACTGGACCTGTTGAAAATATTACAGAGGACGAGGAGGAGGCTTGCCTGGACACTTACTACGGGACAGCCTTAGATGACACCTGCGAGCTGGACCCTCAGGAGGACCCAGCTCTAGCTGAGGAGATCACCCCGATTGCCTAGACTAGACTAGTTAGGCTTATCTTACTTCTTGCAGTCTTGAGACATGTCTTAGTTAGACTTTATTTGGAGTTATGAGTTGTATATATTCTTTCATCCGAGACCTTGTACTGTTGGATATTGCTGGAATTATCTTAGACTACTGCTATTTCATCTATTTACTTCCTTGAGTTCTATTTCATTTCGTGCTATCTCTTCCTTAGTTGTGATTGAGTTTTACTGTTATGTCACCCCCATTCGGGGAGTATAAACTGTTTAGATGTATATTGTTAGATGTATGTTGACCTAGGACAGCGCTCTACTGCCGACACTGTGGCGTAGGTTGGGCGTTGTTACGTTCTCGTTCCCTCACAGTGGGTGCGGGTCGTGACACACACAAAAATTAGGTTTCATTTCGTTAATTATAATATAAATGTTATGCTATTGAAATTAAGTTTGTAATGTAATTGAACTACAATTACATTACCATGTTTTGTTAGAACATGGAATCGGATAATGTAATGTAATATCAATTGTATTAATGTTAAATGTTTGGTTTACTATGTAATTTAATTGAGTTTGTAATAATGAAAAATACGAGAAATCGTCCACATGTCATTGGCCAGCTAATACGTCATACGGTAGGATCCAACTCTATTAGTTCTGCCAAATCGTACTATGTTGTAAAACGTGAAGTGTCCACGGTACTAAGTGACAACATGTCGGAGCTCTCAAGTCTAGTGGTATTAGAGTGGACACCCGGAGGGACCGGCAAGGTTAGAGTCTCCCAATTGTGTGTGTGCGTGAAATTTTTTAAAAAAAAGTTACAACATGTATACTAATTTCATCCGCATATATAAAAAAATAATAATAAGCACACGCAATAAGTCTACAAATGTGCTAATAAATACAGTAATAAAATATGTCACAATACATGTCCGATAAAATCTTACGGGAACAAATCTGCTAAAAGAAGACTAAAAAGAAAGCAAGGTGCAAGAAGATAACTAGATCTGAATACCCGGTAAATAGATAAAGATAGACGAATCCCAAGATGAAAGTCTTATAGTTGACCAGGAATACTTATCTGGATAGTTTTTTGCGTCTTCACTAGAGTAACTCCTGAATAAACTTTGGTTTGCCCCCCTTCGATATGCTAGCCTAATATTGTAAGAAAATTAGGTCCTCAAAGGGACGCAACAAGATACATAATAACACACACACATATATATAAAGAACCTATGTCAAATAAAATTCCAAACTTATTGATGTAGTTGATTTCATTTTAAAAACAAATTCATATAAGTCTTCACATTTTCATGATTTACATTTAAATCTATTTTCAATTTGATCGCACCGATATAGACTCGAATCTTTTCATGCAGACCCCGCATCGTGACCATACGTCGTTGGATTTGGAACATCAAATTATCCACGTGAGAATATTTTCAGTAATTTTTGTGACATTTTTTCGGAGTAGCACGCATGGGCCTCCCGGTGATGTTCCGTAAAAATATTATAAAACTAGTTGGTGTTGTGAATCCAATAACATAGGTCTCATCGTAATGTAAGATCTTCACGAAAATATATGAATATGTTGTAGTCATGTTGAAAATATATTTCTATTCAAATCATAAAAATACAAAGACTTGTATGCAAATTTTTAGCAAAAAATGTTTCTTTGCCCGTTTACGCCTGCGAGTTTTTTTTTTTTTTTTTTTAGAATTAGACACAAATCATTTTTTTTAAATGTCCAATCTAAAGTTTTTTTTTTTTTTTGTTTTGTTTTTTGTGTGTTTGGAGGTGGTGTGTGTGTGTGTTGGGGGGGGGGGGGGGGGGGGGTGTGGGTGCGTCCTAGATAAGGAAATTTTTTTTTTTTTTTTTTAAACGCTCTTACCTAAGAGCATTTTGTTGATTAATAATTTTATTTGTTATAATTTGTTTAGTTTTATTAGTTTCCATAACTAACGTCCAACCTAAAAAAATTACCTTTGAAAATATACCTAAGGAGTTGTCTGGTTCAAGTTTTAGAGGTTTGAAAATAAATTTTGGATTTCTTATCCATATTTGATAAGCATGTTATTGAAATTGTAGACAAATATGTGGGGCTTTGAATTTTCACATATATAGGAAAATAAAACCCAAACATTTTCGTGAAAATATTTTTGATTTCCTATGAATGTGATCTGGTACATTAATTATAATTTTTTTGACGATAGTACCATTAATGACACCAATTAAATTTAGGTAACAATAATATAATAAAGTTAATGAAATGATATTTATGAAAAATAAATAAATTAACATTCATATTCCTATTTAAACCAAATATGAGATTCATTTTCCACTAAGGTTTCACTTTATCTCCAATTTTTGTTGACTTTTCTAAACACCGATTAAAAAATCGATTGGAATTACAATTTTCTAAAGTTAAAAAAAAAAAGTTGATATAGTTTCCTTTCCACGAACAAAATTAGACCTTAGGCCTGATTTGGTTGCAGATTTAAGGAATCATGAAAGGAAATTTATTTTTCTCCTTTGGTACCCACAAACTTTGAGAATTATTTTTCTGGCAGATGAGGATTAGGAGGGAGATGGCTCAGAACCCATGAGATTTATTTTTTCTCCTTAGTTTGCAGCATTTATTACAAAAAATATGACAAAATAGACATGTGTTATTGCCTATTTTATCAATTACCTCTTCGTATTCTCTTAACTATAAGGGCTCGTTTGGATCAAGGTTTTGGATTCCTAGAAATAGATTTTCAATTCTTTTCCATGAGAAAGGAATTAACATTCCATACCCATGTTTGGTTAGGTTGGGAATAGGTAGTTCAAAATTTTAAAAAAATTTATTTTCATGTTTGGTTCAACATGGATAGGAATCTTAATTTATTTAGTTTTACTTTAATACCCTTTCACTAATTTCATGTGTTTGGGATGAGAGTTGAAAATTTGAAAATAAAACGAGGGTATAACCGTCCAAACAAAATAGTCAAAATCATTCTTAGGAAAGCAAATCTATTCCCAAGGGGGCTTGGGAATAGCTTTCCCACCTAACCCCCTCCTTTCCCTCCTCATTCCCAATCCTAAGCATACCAAACATGGGTAAGGAATTCAAATCCATTCCCAAGCCTCAAAAACTTGAACCAAACGCCTCCTAAGAGGATTCACAGTGCATGTACTCCAAACACATATAAATTATTAAAAATTGAGTAAAGTATTACTTTAGAGTGTGTTCTTGATACATCAGCACAATGGTACACTCCAAATACCATTTTTCTTTTTCTCTATTTTCCTTTCATGTTTAGTAAGATTTTTTCTCCCCTTTTTCCTCTTATTTTTTTCTAAGTTTGGTAAGAGCGGTTAATTTGGTAGGTCCAAGAATTAATGTAGCGGAGCTAAGATAGGCTCCAAATCTGGAGTGTCTCTTAGCTTTCTAGCAATTTTAAGTATGCACAAGTTCACTGCAGCCTTCAAGTGCTACAAAATTAACTAAAATCAATATGTAGCACTTGAAATCTCTTCCACTGTGGATGTTCTAACTACGTTGACATCGAATATTATTGGAATATTAATATATTTTCTTCTTTTTCTGCACCAACCAAACACTTAAAGAAAATCAAATGACCTTCTTAAATGTTTTTTGGTTTTACCAAACACAAAAAAAAATTGACATAACTCCCACATTTCATCCCCATAAAAAATATTTAGGTTGTGTTCGATTGGGGTTTTTTTCTGTGGAAAATATTTCCATCACAAAATTTCACCAATATAGTGTTTGATAGCTTATATTTTCCATAGAATTATTTTCCAAAAAACTATTATTTTCCTTTCATCTAAAATGGTGAAAAATAAAACTTGTCCAACCCATAGGAAAATATTATTTTCTATGAAAAATAATTATTTTCCATGAAAAATAATGGCAAAAACAGCCAAGTTAAATTTTTCATAATTTTTTTAAAAATTTCATGAATTTTTTCGCAGGAAAATAATTCCATGGAATTAATTTTTTTCCACATATTTTTCACTTTGTAATCAAACGCACCCTTAAGGGTGAGTTTAATTGCAATGTAGAAAATATGTGGAAAAGAGATTAATTCCAAGAAATTATTTTCTTAGAAAAAATTTCATGAAATTTAAGAAACAATTATGAAAATTTTAATTGGGTGTTTGAGTGTCATTATTTTCCACGAAAAATAGTTATTTTTCATAAAAAAAATAATACTTTTTATGGATTGGAAAATTTTATTTTTCACAATTTTAGAAAAAAATATAAAAAAATATATTTTTTTTAAATAATTTTATGAAAAAGATAAGCTACCAAACACTACAATTGGTAGAAAATGTGATAGAAATTTTCATGGAAAAAAGCCAATCAATTACAGCCTAGAATTAGGAACCAAAGCAGGCCTAAAAGTATTTATATTTATGATTTCACAATTTCATCAACAGAAATTTTCATATAGAGTGAAGAATTTAACGATATGTAAAAAAAAGTAATAAGTTTGGAAAAATTGCAATTGGGGTAACGAAACGACATCACTGGTGGCGGTGTTGCGCGATGTCACGACCCGCACCCTTATGAGGGG
>JANAVB010038276.1:0-88244 GCA_029216955.1 Iris pallida
CATGGTTTCCAAAAACTAACTCTTCAGGACCCTCAAGAACTTGGGTACCAAAGGTCACATCTACTCTTGATGTAGGTGGACCTTCCCCCTCAACTAAGAGTAAGTGGATTCTCGATAGTGGATGCTCACGGCATATGACGGGAGACGCAAATCTTTTCGCATCACTATCGATGAAGAGAGAAGGATATGTATCCTTCGGCAACAACCTAAAAGGTTATATATAGGTAATGGCAATATTGGTTATCCTCTCTCTTCCGTAATAAAGGATGTCTGTCTAGTGACCGAGTTAAAGCATAACCTGCTCAGCATTAGTCATCTTGCTGACCATAGATATGACATTAACTTTGGACATAACAAATGCCTTATTTATGATAGGTCAACAGGAGACATCGCTTTTGAAGGGGTAAGAGAGGATAATATTTATATTTTCTATTTGTCTGGAAATACTAACAATGCAGGTAGATGCCTATATGCTCATAAAGATGAATGATTACTGTAGCATCAGCGTCTTGGTCATGCAAATATGGATACTATATCCAGACTATCGACCAAGAAGCTAGTTAGAGGCTTGCCCGATATCACATTCAAAAAGGACACCGTATGTGCCAAATTTGAGTTGAATAAGGCAACCAAGTCCTCTTTCCATTCCATAAACTCTGTAAGCATTACTAGACCCTTGCAACTACTCCATATGAATTTATTTAGCCCTAGTAGAGTAGCCAGTCTTGGTGGAAAACTCTATGCCTTTGTTATTATTGATGACTTTTCAAGATTTACTTGGGTTTTCTTTCTTGCAAATAAAAGTGATGCTATTTCGGTTTTCAAATTTTTGTTAAGAAAGTTCAAAACGAAAAAGGCTACAAGATTACTCGAATCCGAAGTGATCATGGAGGCGAGTTCGAAAATTCTGATTTTGAAAAGTTTTGTGATTCCAATAGTTTTAATCATGAGTTTTCTTGTCCAAGAACTCCTCAACAAAATGGTGTTGTGGAGCAGAAGAATAAGACTCTTGGCGATATGGCTAGAGTCATGTTGAACAAGTTTTCACTTCCGAAATACTTTTGGGCTGAAGCTGTCAGTACAGCATGCCATATTTTAAATAGAGTGCTTATTCGTCCTATTACGAAGAAGACACCCTATGAGCTTTGGTTCGGGAGAACCCCAAATGTTTCTTATTTTAGAGTTTTTGGCTGTAGATATTTTATCCTTAACACCAAAGACAACTTAGGCAAATTTGATGCCAAAGCTGACGATGGTATTTTTCTTGGCTATGCTGCTAAGAGCAAGGGATATAGAGTTTTTAAAAAAATGCTCATTAATTATGGAAGAGTCTACAAATATGAATTTTGATGAAGACAGCAGTGCAGCAACTACTCTTGATGATGATGTTGAGCCATCAACTTCTACTCCAATAAATACCACAACCGAAACCAATTCTCTGGAAGGCTTGCCAAAGAAATTCTTTTTCAAGCCATCATACCCAGAAAATTTGGTGATCAGTGAGGTGTCACGTAGAGTAACTACTAGATCAACAATAAGAGACTCTATTGCTAGCACTGCCTTCATTTCACAAATCGAGCCGAAAAATATTTTAGAAGCTTTCAATGATAAATTTTGGATTTCTGCTATGCAAGAGAAACTCAACCAATTAGAGAGGAGCCAAGTATGGGAACTCATTCCTAGACCGGCTAATCACTCGATTATTGGTACTAAATGGGTTTTTAGAAACAAAGTGAATATAGATGGTTCAGTCACACGCAACAAAGCTCGTCTAGTAGCCCAAGGATACAACCAAGAGGAAGGTATCGACTACGATGAGACGTATACCCCTGTTGCTAGATTAGAATCCATTCGGATGCTTTGCGCATTTGCAAATTTTTAAAATTTCAAATTATTTCAAATGGATGTTAAAAGTGCTTTCTTGAATGGATTTATTAAGAAGAAAGTTTATGTGAAACAACCTCCTGGCTTTGAAAATCACAGATTTCTTGACCATGTGTTCAAGCTAAAGAAAGCGTTGTATGGCCTCAAACAAGCCCCTAGAGCTTGGTATGAACGGCTAAGCAACTTCTTGCTTGAGAAAGGTTTTTCAAAAGGGAAAATTGATACTACACTTTTTATAAAATCTTTCAAAGACACTATTCTTTTAGTAAAAATATATGTAGATGATATTATATTTGGTTCTACTGATGAAACCCTTTGTCAAGATTTTGCCAAGTGTATGCAGACCGAGTTTGAAATGAGCATGATGGGAGAGCTCAACTACTTTCTTGGGATACAAGTCAAACAAATGTCTAATGGAACCTTCATCTGTCAATCGAAGTATACAAAGGACATGCTGAAGAAATTCGACCTTGACAACGTCAAACCAATTAGCACTCCTATGGCTACTTCAACCAAACTCGAACCAGATGATAGCGGCAAACCTGTAGATCAACGTAAGTATCGAGGTATGATAGGCAGTCTACTTTACCTTACTGCTAGTCGTCCTGATATTATGTTTAGTGTTTACCTATGTGCTAGATATCAAGCAAATCCTAAGGAATCACACATGACCGCGGTTAAGCGTATCTTTCGATACCTTAAGGGTATGATTACAGTGGGCCTATGGTATCCCAAGTCAACATCATTTGACCTCATTGGTTACTCTAATGCTGACTTCGTCGGAAAGTACGAGTGGCACATGTTATTTATTAGGAAAGGCTTTAGTCTCTTGGTTTAGAAAGAAGCAGAATTCTGTCGCACTATCCACAACTGAAGCTGAATACATCGCAGCTAGGCATTGTTGTGCACAAATTCTGTGGATGAACCAAACCCTTGAAGACTAGAACTTATCTTTTATGCACATTCTAATATCGTGTGACAACATTAGTGCTATAAATCTTACTAAGAACCCTATTTGTCACTTACGCACGAAGCACATTGAAATACGTCACCACTTTTTGCGTGATCATCAGCAAAATGGCATGATTAACTTAGAATTTATTGACACTGATCATCAGTTAGCAGATTTCTTTACAAAACCATTATCCGAAGAGAGCTTCAATTTTCTTTGTCGTGAACTTGGAACTTTAGATGAAGCTGTTGTAAATTAAAATAAACCTGCGTAAATATCGAGTATATCTTAATTCTCTTATGATGAACTTGCTATGGGTACAAGCCGAAAGGGTCCTTCTGACAACAAGGCGTAAAAGCCTAAGCGACACGGTGCACTAGTCCTCTGGACTTCCGCTAGCTGGGATCCGGCCCGTGCAGCTAACCCATGGCATCTTCAAAATATTGAATTATGATATAATTCCTTGTTTATTATACGGTTCATTTTTATTTATCACATGCTGAAATACTATTTTTTCAACTTCATATTGCTGTTTCAAACTCACTTCTGTTATTCTTTTGTTTACCTATTAGATCTTTTCTGTAATTATACTCATGTCTTATATTGGTTTTTCTTTTACTTAACCAATATTTTTCATTTTCTGCCTGATTCCTGTTCTGTGACCAGGACCCGAAATTCGGGCCGAACTCTGCCCCTACCAGAGTTCGGGCCGAATTCGGCATGACTGTTCCAGAACCGGGAACAGTCTCAGCCGTTGATCTAAAATAAGATCCAATGGTCAATATTTTGTCCGACCAAGAGAAACCCTTCCCTTATATTCGGTTTCTCTTCCCTCTCCTTCCTTCTTACCACCTTTTCTACTTCTCAAACATAAAATCTCTCAAAACCCTAACCCTAAATTCTCCTTTCTAGAGCTCCATTCTTCTCCAAACTCAAGGAGAAGGCTTATTTTCAAATTCTCTTTCATTGTTCATCACTAGTTTGAGGTATAATTCCTTACTTTTCTATATCTCAATTTTGTTCATTATCCATTGTGTTATGGCTCCGCGTTTGCACAACCGCGGGAAGAGACTTCAGACCGAGGGTGCATCCTCGTCGAATGCTCCTCCTCCCGTTGCATCGCCCGTTGTACCACCCGTTTCACCGGCCATTGAACAACAACCACCAATCCATCTGTTGTTCAATCCTCCATGTCCACATCATCCAAACACTTACGACGACCGAATTTTTGTATCACTAGAAGCCTCGAATGATTGGTTTAGTGATTTTCGGACACGTCCAGTGTTTGCGGGACACCCCATCAACTTTACTATATTCTCACAATATGATGCACTATTTCATGATCTTTGCCTTGATGAACTTGTTACCACAAATTCGATCATTTATCGTAGTGCCATTCAAATATTTTACGGCAACTTAACCCATGATGACACTCATATTTATTCACGAGTTGCGGGAATTGATATCTCCTTTGATGATTTTGAATTAGCAGAATATCTTGAACTTTAAGAGCCAAATTCTTGGGAAAAGCTTGTTGAAGCTAGATCATTTCATTTTTCCGAAGGAATTTCACTTGAAAGTTTCAAGGACGACTTGTGCAGCCCTAACACACGTCCTCGTAAGCTTCTGGCGAAATTCCTCAATCCTTATTTTTATGAGCTTCATCGGATTATTTTCAACACCATTCTACCCAAAGCGGGTTTTACCGACGAAGTCACTTATTTTGAGATCTCAGCGTTATACCATCTCCACTTCCATGTTCCCTTTAATCTTCCATGCACAATGATGGATTGGATGATCAACAGTAGGAAGAAACCAAGATCTTTGGTTTATGCATTATACCTTCCTATGATCTTTCGTGCGTTTCATGTACCCCTTGATGAGTGTCCATTCTTAGCTGCCCCTGCCTTCCTCTCTAAGGCAAGGAGGCTTCAGGCGGCCATTGGCTCACCAGTAGTGTCTGAGCATTCTGATGATGAGCCAGACGCTCCTCCTCTTGGACAAGATCCTCCTCCTCCTCCTGCCACTCTTGAGTCTCTTCAGGCCATGCTCCGAGATCGCTTCACTTTGGAGGACGATCGTTGGACTCAGCTGGATTATCAGACCACCTTGCAGATGAGTGCTATTAGCAACTCGCTGCATGACATCCGGTATTCCATGTCTCGCCATCCTACCATGCCCACTCCTATGGAGCGAGACCCCGATCGTGAGGGATTTCGTATTGATGACCCTTGGGTTCGTCGCTATATGGATCCGGATACGACATTTGTGGATCCACGTCACTCCTTTACTGATCCATCGGACGGCGCCGGGCTCTCTCATGCTCGATGATGGATATGGACTACTTTTGATGATGCTACTGAGGATCTTAGACTATGGTTTATGCATTTTGCTTTAGTTGTTTTTATGTGTTTTGTTTGTAGTAGACTTATTATGAGTTATGACTTTTGAGACATTGCTAGGTCTATTATCATTTTATCTGTTATTATGACTCTTGAGACATTTGGTCATTATCTTCGTTTATATGCAGTTTCTTCTCTTTTGGGTGTGTTTGCCAGTTATTAATTGTTACCTCATATTGCTAAATGCCAAAATGGGGAGATATGTGTATATTTTGTTTGGTTTATATATGCTTTTGGAAGAATATTCTTAACAGGTCAACATGAATCACAACATTGTTTACGGGGGAGATATTCTTAAGCTCGGTACTGATTATGGGGGAGCTATATACTTTTGTCGCTATATATTTTTGTCGCCTCATGTGTACAGGTATGAATATTGAATATACAATTATTATTTTTGTTAATTATCAATATGGGGGAGATTTTTGACACAAAGTCACAGTCAACCAAATATTGATAACATTGACTAAATAATACTTGTAATAATTCAATACGACACACGACGACTACATCCAGCTCAAGCCAGACAACAGCTCAGTTTTGTAATTACAGTCATTTTGTTAAGTCTGTATTTTTATATTTATTGAGTCTAAAATGATTGTAAGCTGAGTTGTGCTGAGCTCTTGAGATTAAACCCATAACCTATCCAAAATCCATAAAGCTCCACATCCAAAATAAGCCCATTGGACCCTTAGACCCATTCTGTGCTCTGGAGACAGAGTTCGGGCCAAACTCTGACTCCACACAGAGTTCGGGCCGAACTCTGTCCCCTAAAAATCAGCACCTTAATTTTTAGGGTTGGCTGGTTGCTAGTTGTCCAACGGCCAAATTTTTGAAAATTCCTACCACAATTTTGGCCGAATTCTGCCTGATAAAAACCTATAAATAGGCCAAGAATTATCTCATTTTCATTCATCCAATCTTCTCTTCTCTTCTCTTTAAGCTCAATATAAGGCATACCCTTCTTCATCAACTAGCCACAAGCTTCCTAAGTCTCGAGTGCTCAGCATCTCTCAGTTATGAGTCTTGTGCAAGAGTTCAAGAAGTAGCTTGGAAAATTTCAAGCATCGCCATTGTGATCCTTTATAAGAAGTTGACGTGCTCTTCTGAAGAAAAGGCACGGGGTGTAACTACTATTTCATAAATAGTGGATTTAATCCTGAGCTAGAGTTCTCAGGCCTGGACTAGTCCTCCACGAGGGAAACCAGGTTAAAATCGGCTGTGTTTGCGTATGCTTTCTTGCTCCTCATTTATTTCCGTATTTACTCTGATTATTTTTAGATTGTGAAAGTGTTTAATTTTTAATTGGATATTATCGCTATAAACTCTATTCACCCCCCTCTAGAGTTGCCATATGTTCTTTACTTTCCAGACGCAGTGCTGGGAGCCCTCGAGACCCAGTTCGAGGCCCTAGTCCAGGGGAGGCAGTCCGTGGAGGAGTACGCAGGAGAGTTCTGCCGCCTGAGCAGATTTATGGAGGACTTGTCGGAGACGACGAAGCCCCGAAAGTTCCGGAAGGGCTTGGTAAAGGAGGTCAAGTCCTACACTAAGAACGCCCACAGCGCTACATTTGAGGAGATCCTGGTAGACGCACTAGCTGCAGAGGATGATCTTGAGCTTAGGCTCAAGAGGGGGCGAGACTCCCAGGGAGGCAGCAGTAGCGGAGGACCGGCCAAGAGGTCGCATTTCTGGCAGCAGCATCAGCAGTACCATCAGCCGTAGGGGTTCCAGCCGCAGCAGTTTTAGCAGCCGAGGCATCAGCCAGTGCAGCATTAGCAGCAGTGAGTGCAGCAGTAGGCACCGAGGCAGCAGGCCACCACCTGTGCTTATTGCGAGAAGCCAGGGCACGGGTGGAACGAGTGTAGGAAGAGGCTGGGCAAGTGCATGGTATGTGGCTCAGGAGATCACCAGATGAGGGAGTGTACCTTGACCATGGGACGAGCAGCTCAGGAAGGAGGAGCCAGGGCAGTAGCAGGCCAGCAGAGGAGACCAGCCCTGCCGACCCAGCAGCAGAGATTTGTTCTGCACCAGCAGCAAGCCAGGGGAGGCCAGCCGGGGCGAGCTTTCGCCATGGCGGCTGAGGATGCATAGGTGATAGAAGAGTTGATTGCAGGTTCGATTCTCCTCGACTCCAGTCCAGCTTTTGCATTATTCGATTCCGGTGCTTCGCATAGTTTCATATCAGTATCCTTTGTGATTAGACACGGTATCATAGCTGAATCATTGCCTAGGACTTACAAGATCACGACCGGGGGTGGCATTATCCTCGTACGTGATATTTGTAAGGGTCGGAGAGTTGTTTTGGGAGGCAGTGAGTTGGAAATGAGCCTGCTCGTAATGCCATTCCCGAACTATAATATAGTACTCGGCATGGATTGGTTGAGCAGCACCACGCCAGCATTGATTGCAGAGGGGGTAGAGTTCTCTTCAGAGTGTCGGGGAAGCCAGAGTTCGAGTACTCCAGATGTCAGGCAGAGCAGAGCAGCAGAGTTTTCTTCGGAGTCACGGTTGAGGAACAGGCGATTCCATACCCCTTGATAGTAGAGTATATAGATGTTTTCCCAGAGGAGTTGCCGGGATTGCCACCAGACAGAGACATAGAGTTCTCGATAGACTTGGTTCCAGGAGCGGAACCCATCTCTCAGCATGTCTATCGGGTGAACAATAGTGAGCTGGTAGAGCTGAAGAAGAAAGTGGATGAGCTGCAGGACAAGGGCTTCATCCGCTCGAGTTCGTCGCCATAGGGTGCACCAGTGTTGTTTGTACCGAAGAAGAATGGGTCAGTACGGATGTGTATTGACTATAGGGAACTCAACAACCTCACAATCAAGAACAAATACCCACTGTCGCGGATCGACGATCTTTTTGACCAGTTGAGCGGAGCTCGGGTATTTTCCAAGATTGATCTGAGGTCGGAATATCACCAGGTGAAGGTAAAGAGGGAGGATATTCCCAAGACCGCTTTCAGGACGCGGTACGGGCAGTTTGAGTTTTTGGTTATACGGTTTGGGCTAACCAATGCACCAGCAGTGTTTATGAACCTGATGAACAAGGTGTTCCACCAGTATCTGGATCAGTTTGTGTTGGTGTTCATAGACGACATCTTGATATATTCCAAGACTGAGGAGGAGCACGAGAAGCATCTGCGGATAGTGCTGGAGACTCTCAGGAGAGAGCAGCTTTATGGAAAACTCTCCAAGTGTGTGTTTTTCTTGGATCGGGTGGACTTTTTGGGGCATGTGGTGACTGGAGATGGTATCTCAGTTGACCCCAAGAATATTGTAGCAGTTGAGGCATGGGAAGCACCGACTTTAGTTGCAGAGATCAGGAGTTTCCTGGGGTTGGCAGGATATTATCGGAGATTTGTGCACAATTTCTCCCGGGTTGCAGAACCGTTGACTCGGTTGACCCGAAAGGATGCTGAGTTCGTTTGGTCAGAGGAGTGTCAGGCAGCTTTTGATGAGTTGAAGAAGCGGCTTACGACAGCTCCGATTCTGACATTGCCTTCAGGATCAGGTGGTTTCACTATTTATAGTGACGCTTCAGGGAAGGGGCAGGGTTGTGTCTTGCAGCAGCATGGAAAGGTGATTGTCTATGCTTTCAGGCAATTACGTCCCCATGAGAAGAACTACCCTACCTATGACCTGGAGCTGGCAGTGGTGATATTTTCCTTGAAGTTGTGGAAGCATTATCTGTATGGGGAGAGGGTGGAGATCTTTACAGATCACAAGAGCTTAAAGTATGTGTTCACTCAGAAGGAGTTGAACATGAGACAGCACAGATGGCTAAAGTTGATGAAGGACTTTGATATCCTACTTCAATATCACCCAGGGAAGGCCAATGTGGTTGCCGATGCCTTGAGTAGGTATCCGACAGCCATGTGTTTGACCATGGATCGGCATTTGCTTGCAAACTTGGAGAGCCTTGGGATTGAGGTGATCGTGCCCGGTGTACAGATGCAGTTATGGGGGATAGAGATTCAGTCGGACTTGGAGGAGAGGATCAAGTCGGCACAGTTTGAGGACGTTGCTCTGCGGTGTCTCCGAGAGCAGGTTCGAGCAGGATTGTTGGAGGGCGAGTTTTCTCTTGCAGAGGATGGTGCCTTGAGGCATGGTTCTAGATTATGTGTGTCCAGCGGAGAGCTCAGGGAGCAGGTTTTACAGGAGGCCCACAGATCTCAGTACTCTATACACCCTGGTGCCAACAAGATGTACCGAGATCTGAGGGAGCATGTTTGGTGGTCCGGGATGAATCGGGAGGTGGCTCACTTCGTAGCTAGGTGCTTGGTCTGTCAGTAGGTCAAGGCAGAGAGGACAGAGGCCCGGTAGATTATTGTAGCTGTTGCCCATTCCCGAGTAGAAATGGGAGCATATCACTATGGACTTCGTATCATGATTGTCGCGTACACCAGGAGAGAAAGACGCGATTTGGGTCATCGTTGACAGGCTGACCAAATCGGCGCACTTCTTGCCATTCAAGGTGGGTACGTCTACAGAGAGGCTGGTGGAGATGTATATGCGGCAGATAGTCAGGATCTACGGAGTTTCGGTCAGCATCGTCTCAGATCGGGATAGTCGCATTTACTTCCCTATTTCTGGAGGAGTCTGCAGATCAGCTTGGGCACTCAGCTCAAGTTTAGTACTGCATACCACCCCCAGACGGACGGACAGTCAGAATGGACTATTCAGACCCTTGAGGATATGCTGCAGGATGTGCGTCCTGGACTTTGGAGGTTCCTGGAGGATCATCTTCATTTGGTGGAGTTTGCTTACAACAACAGTTTCCAGGCCAGCATTGAGATGTCACCTTTCGAGGCTCTGTACGGGCGTAGGTGCCGTACACCCTTATCTTGGGATGATGTTGGTGAGCGAGCTTTACTGGGGCCAGAGATAGTTGTTGACGCAGCCGAGAAGGTGAAGCTCATTAGGGACAGACTTCGCGTGGTGCATGACAGACATCGGCACTGGGCCGATAGCCACCGGAGGCCCTTGGAGTTTGAGGTACAGATTAGAGTAGGATTAGATTTAGGTTTGATTGTTGTGTTTTATTAATCATATTTGTTTATTATAATTAATTGAGACCTTGCTTGTGATTAGATTGGAGACTAGGTTTTCTTAAGGATATCTCCGACTCGTGGTACAATACATTTTGGTGGAGGCGGGAAGCTTAGCCCGCGCTTCATCGGCTCTTTCATTATCAGCGGAAGAGTCGGTGACGTGGCATACAGGCTAGACTTGCCACCTGCACTTGTGGGAGTCCACAACGTATTCCATGTATCACAGTTGAGACGGTACGTGGCTGACCCTAGCCATGTGCTCGATCATTCGGAGATTGATGTTGGACCTTCTCTCAGCTATCCAGAGCAGCCAGTGGAGATACTGGATCGACAGGAGAAGGTTCTGAGGAACCAGGTGATACCCTTGGTACGTGTCGCATGGAGGCATCATTCTCCAGGAGAGTCTACCTGGGAGCGGAAGGATGAGATGTGCGAGTGATACCCTTATCTTTTTGGACCGTGAGGTATACTTTCTTTCCTTCTCATCAGTTGCATTTCGCCTTTCAATTTCGAGGACAAAATTCTTTTAAGGAGGGTAGATTTGTCACTACCATATTTCTAGTTTGAGGGTATTTTTGTCATTTTTGGGGTTATTTGAATTTATTATAATTTATTTGAATTTATGGGAATTTTTAGAATTTATTTTGGAATTATTTGAATGAGGGTTGACTAGGTTAACTTTGACTAGCAATGACCATGGTAGACTAACCTAGGAGCTAACCCTAGTTGAGTTTGGACTTGGTTAGGTTATGCAACCTTAGTTAGACTAGAGTTGACCCATGGTATGCTTATTTGACTTAAGTTAGATCATTTAAGTCATAAGCCATGACTTTTGATAAACATTAAATCAATAACTAGCTATACAGGCCCAAAGCCCATTAACTAATGCCTAACCTAAGCCTAACTTTATTGTCCAGCCACTACACCCATTGGGAACCCCTCCCTATAAGTATTCTCCTCCATTTAGGGCTAGCCTCTTTAGGAAAGAGCAAGTTTAGAAAGAGGTATTTTCCCAACTTAAAAAATCCCTAGAAAATCTATTTTAACTCCTTTTTAATCCAAACAAATTGCAATAGGTTCTAATTGATGTTTTCTTGCTGTTGGAATTTGTTATTCTCAGTTTTCTATCAATTTTAAGGAGTTTGGTGGCTTTTGGGAATCCTCATTTAAAGGATTTTTGTGTTGGAGAACATCATAGGTAAAATCATAATCTATCCATTAAAATTTGGTTTTAATTGCATGGATGCCTAGCCCTAAGTATCCTGACCCTGTAGGAATAGGATTTGTAGAATTTCGTGTCATGTACGTGTCCGTATCAGACACGTATCAGTGATAACTATAGGTGTTTGACGAAATGCCTCAATGGACATTTCGTTCTGTTTTCGTGAAACTTTTTGAATGAAAAAATGTATTTTAGTGTCGCTTATATGTTTTTAGTGTTCTAAGGTTGAATTGAGTTCGTGTCGTGTCGCTATGATACTCGTGCATATGTTTTTGGACACGCGCGCGCGGCCCAGGCGAGTCCCCTGCTGCTCGGGGCTTCTGCAGGATACGACACGGCGTGGTTGGACACGAAACTTGGTGGACATGAGGGGGCATGCACTGACATCATGCCTCCAAAGTTTTATTGGGTTTCGTGGTCGGGTTAAAGAGTTATTCGTCGTGCACGGAGATTACTCTGTTCTACGCACAGTGTGTTTTGAGCCACTGACACGACTTTAGATGTCAGGACACGACACGCTAGGACCTGATTCAGGGTAACACAGACCTACCTGGACCCTAGGCGAACTACCCTACACGAGGACACGACCCCATTCGTGTCTTGTCGAGTGCACGACACGCGTGCACACAAGCACGAGCCTGTGCACACTGCACAGTGCCTGTGTGCACTGTTTGGTTTTTATTTCGATTGGACACGTTTGTGTCCTCTTTCTGGGACACAAACACAAGGTATGACACGAACACTAGTAGGGTTTACTTTACCAACCATTAGTTTGGCATTTTAGTTTAATTTGATAATCAATTTCTATTTTCCCAATTTTTTCTGATACGGGTTATTTCTCAGTTATTTTCCAGTTTTTGATTATGAATTTTGCCATACATTTTGGTTAGTTTAAGTGCTGTTAAGTCACATATTTAAATCCCGAACTTGTTCTCCTATATATAATCGACATATATGCTAATTTTTGTGTATTGATTGTGGGGTTTGGATGTCAAAATTGACATGTAAAAACTGTCAATGAGTGGACTGTTTCAAACACCTGAGATAGTGTAGTTTTTTATGAACTGAAACCCCTTCCTATTAACTGAGTTGTTTTGATATAAAAACCTGAGTTTAGTAGGGATTCAATGAATTGATTTCCCTTTTCTTGTTAACTGTGTTTTGTTGAAATCTGTATTGGGATGAACTGAATGGTATTATAGAGAAACCTGGAAGCTAAATTTCCTTTCCATTTTTGCACTGTCAAGACCTACATATCCACACACACATTTGTAAGTTCATTAACACACACATGTTCAGTTCATAAATATGTTTTTCTGCACTGTTTGCAAATTTCAGTCACATGCTTCCTATTTTTTCTGAAAACTGACACCAAGTGGTTCCTCTCTCTCACTCACATCCTTGATACACACACACATTTGATTCTAGGATTCCACACTCATTCACACACACATACACACACCCTAGCCTCACTGTCACACAGGGACAGCCCCCCCTCACTCACAGTTCACTCAGTTCACTCACTAACTCTCTATATTTTCCTATTTTCCTAATGTAGGTACTAGTATATACATGTATGTATATGTAATGTAAAGTGTATCTATATACATATAATATAAGTTTGTGTATTATATATGTATCTAAGATAGATACTTGCAATGGATGTATAGATTATGTATGTATATATATATCAAGTATCATATAATATGTGTAAGTGTTGTACTTTTATATATATTAGATATATATATGTATGGGTGAAATATCATAGGTAGTCTATAAGCTAATGTATGATTCTATATTATATTATAGCAATATCAATATGTGTAATATATATTAGATATATTTTGACATGTGTTATGTGAATATGGTTGGCCTATAGGCATGATACAGCCTATGGCATATATGTGAGTCTGTTTGACTAGTGAGCCTAGATTGGGCTTGTACAGCTTTGTTAGACCTAGAATAGACTTGCTAGACTAGTGTAGACTTGTTAGACCTAGTTTGACCTAGTTTGACCATAGTTGACCTAGTTTGACTTCTAGGGTTGACCAGAGTTGACCAAGAGTTGACTTTGGCCTAGATTTATCTAGATTCATGTAGAATGCATTGTAGTACTTCATTTTACCATTCTAGACTTATTGTGACTTGTGCTGTTCTAAATAGGAGCCAGACACCACTCCTCGGACAGTACTTTTCAGTTGGACACTCAGATACCAAGCGAGTACATTCTCTGATCATTTTATATCCTGTTAGAATTATTTTCCTGCTTTAGATTACTTTACTTGATGCTGTCACGTTGGTAACACGGATTAGTACTATATGGATCCATTCTTGAGATGTTATCCCCTCAGGGAGCATCGTATACTACATGTTCTGTATGTTTCACTTACATGGTGTATCACTATGCTTCACGATTCTTCGATCACTTATGACACGTACTCTCATGATCACAGAGTCTTCCCAGAATCACCCATTTATGGGTATTCCCAGAATCACCCATTTATGGGCATTCCCAGAATCACCCATTTATGGGCTATCCATGTATCACCCCTTGTGGGCCTTTGCATGGAATCATAACATAACCTGGTTGGATCCTTGTGTATTAATTGGGGGTACGGGAGAGTAGAAGTAGACATGTGAATAATATCCAAGTAGTGTAGTTCCCAGAATCACTCCATAGTATAGTTCCCAGAATCTCTTATGTCATTCACATGTTTATATTGTACTCTGACTCACTAGCCACGGTTAGTTCTCTACTTATAGTAGATATTTCTATTACAGTTCTCTCTCTGTTTACATACTGTATTTCTTTCAGATCATGTATCTTACTTTACTGCATGATTATATTTTCTAACTTGTTATGATCTGTTGAGATGTATTGTGCTCGCTCCTGTCCTGACTGGACCTGTTGAAAATATTACAGATGACGAGGAGGAGGCTGGTATGGATACCTATTATGGTGCTACCTTAGATGAGATGTTGGACCTGGACCATCAGCAGGCCCCACTAGCTGTGGATGACGTACCCTTAGATTAGGATGTTTTCATTTACAGTATTCTTTGATGATTGTACATATTGATACTTGGGATCTGGGATTATGTATTTATCTTAGACACTTAGACTCTCTGTTTGTACTTGGGATTCCTTCTATTTTAGCAGTTTTATTTATTTATCTATCTGCTATTTTATCATCTGTATTTTCTTAAGTTCTATATCATATCGTGCTTCTTCTTCCTTAGTTGTGATTGAGTTTACTTTTATCATGTCACCCCCATT
Organism: Iris pallida; assembly: GCA_029216955.1. Lineage (NCBI taxonomy): Eukaryota > Viridiplantae > Streptophyta > Magnoliopsida > Asparagales > Iridaceae > Iris > Iris pallida. The sequence continues at coordinate 14,793 of JANAVB010038276.1, forward strand.
CGGGGAGTATAAACTGCTTAGTATATTATTGCTAGATGTTGTGAGCTAGGACAGTGTTCTGCTGCCGACACTATGGCGTAGGCTGGACGTACCCACGTCTCGTGCCCTTACTCTAGGGTGCGAGTTGTGACAAAAACATATTTTATTCAAAAACGATTATTTTGTCAATTATTATTTTGTAATAAAATCTATTTTTAAAAATATATAATTATTTTCCAATTAGGTTTTCCAACCTACCAGACTTAGTCTCTAGTGTTGTTCTTTAGAAATAATGTGTAGTTCTAGTTACTAAAATTTGGTACTACGATATTGTAGGTTCTGTTCCCTAAAACTTTAGCAGTTACCACTTGTTGCTGCCCACATCGAGGAACAGTCTGAGGCAAGTTTCATATCTATTCCATGTCTGTGTTTTTACTTTAATAGTTAAATGTATGCATCAGTTGTTTTCATATAGTATAGTGACACTGATTTACCATGGATCCCTCTCGGACTCCACATCGATTGACGGATTGCTTGATTGCTATATTGACTTATTGACTCATTGACTCGGGGATTGCTTGGGAGAGTAGTATAATGTCTGTGACCAAAGCCAAAATTCTCGCTTGTCTCTCTCGCGCTAACCTTTACCACACAGGGGGTCGAGCCGTACCGTATACTATTTGTTTCGGCCGAAATGTTAGTATAAATATTACCTCTATCCCAGCCGGTCATAGGCCCTGCTATATACTGAAAACACTAGTTTAGCATTGCATCATATTTGACATTGAAATCATATTGCTTGTTGTCTTTTACTATTAATTACAAAAACATATAAAGTTTCTTAAACTGTCTCGCATTTTTATTTATTGTTAATTTAGAAATGCTAGATGTGGAAGAAATATGTTTCTTGTTCACTCCTGACTGGAGACCCAACATTTTAAGGTGATTGCGATAAGGGGGAGCTAGCGTACTGTTCTTTTTACGGGCCTGACTTGGGTCCCGCAGATTCGGTTGAACCAGAACCAGGAACCCCAGAACCATAGATGTTGGCATAGTTTTATTTATGTTATTTGTTTTTGAACAATTGTAATAAATGAATTTGTGATGTTGTTATCTTGTTATTTTCCATTTCAAACCAGTTTTAAATTAATAAAAATGTTTTTATTTTTGTTAGATATTTGCCTGTTGTGTTTCACTGCTTAATACAGCTTACTGCCGCCATCTCACAATGGTGCAGGCTGGGCATGGTCCGACTGGACCCATTATATTTGGGATCGGGTCGTGACAGTTACACCAAACTGTGAGGACACTTGTGAAAGGAAATAAGTTGTACAAGTTACTTCGACAACTTGAACTTTTTTGGGTGTATATATATATATATATATATATATATATATATATATATATATATATATAAAATATATATATTTTATATATATATATATATATATATATATATATATATATATATATTTATATAAAAAAAAAATATATATATATATATATTTATATATATAAAAAAAATAAAAATATATATATATATATATATTTTTTTTTAATATATATATATATATATATATATATATATATATATATATATATATATATATATATATATATATATATATATATATATATATTTATATATATATATACCCAAATATATTTATATATATATATATATTTGGGTATATATATATATAAATATATATATATATATATATATATATATATATATATATATATATATATATATATATATATATATATAATATATATATATATATATATATATATATATATATATAAAATATATATATCAACACTAGATTTTATTCATCATGATCCACAGTCTTACAAAAGAGAATATTAGAAAGAGACAATTACTGCAAGAAAACAGGTAAAGCCTTCGAGTGCTTGCATCTAACTAGGACTTTCAGAATTTGTCTTCGGATCTCAACAAAAAGTTGATCATCAGTGAAATTGTACGATTTATATCTCCATTTATTCCTATTTTTCCATATGATCCAGCATGCAGCCCCAACTACAATTTCACGAAGATGGATCAATGGCCGCCTCAACCACTTCTTCAATCTGTAGATGAGATCCCCTGTACTACGAATCCTGGATGCTTGTTGTAAATGATTCCACAATGCCTTGGCTAGATCGCCATCATTAAACACATGCCGAATAGTTTCCTGTTGGGGTTGGACACGACAATGACATTGGGAGGCAAGCTGGTAACCGAGTTTTTGAACACTGTCATCTGTTGGAAGCCTATCATGCAGTATTCTCCATCCCAGAACAGACCACTTAATAGGAATACACGAGTTCCAGATATAGGAAAAGTTTGTATTTCGACTGAATAGGATTCTAGTGTGCCTCCATGCTGAGGATAAAGAAAACGTACATGATCGGGATGGAGCCCATATCCATGAATTAGGATCCGAAGGATGAAGCATAATAAGGTGATTAGAAATATCTCTCCCTTTTAGAATCCTCTTCCAAATCAGAGAAGCATTGGAGTTTGCTTGAACATCATCCAGTCCAGTATACTTGCAGTATCTGACCTTAATAAACGTCGACCAGAGTCCTTCCTGCGTCTTTAATTTCCACCATAATTTAGTAGAGAATGAGTTGATAACCTCATCCAAGCTTCGAAGTCCTAAACCCATTTTATCCTGAGGCTGAGCCATTTTTGACCAGCTTAGCCAAGAGTGTTTATATATCCCCTCCTTCGATCCACAGAAAAATTTAGAGAACATAACTTCAAGTTGATTAAGAACTACTTTAAGAGGGCTGCAAGCTGCTAAAGTATACATAGGTATAGATGTTAATACTGATTTGAGTAATACTAACTTGCCCCCGTATGATAGGAGTCTCTGCTGCCAGCCATCTATCCTGTTCCTGATCTTGGATATCAGGTCTTCAAACATGCCTACATTTTTCTTACCCGACACTAATGGGCACCCAAGGTAAGCAAACGGAGGATTGGATGATATGAATCCAGTAATTTCTTGTAATTCAGCCTCACGATCAGGTGGAAAGGACTGATGAACATATATAGACGACTTATGAGCATTAATAAGCTGACCCAAAACCGCTTCATACCTTGTCAATACTGAACGCAATACCCGTATTGATGAGACATCCCTTGCTGTGAAGATCAATACATCATCTGCGTATGCAAGATGGGTCACTGCTGGGCATCTACTTGGAGAGTAGAAATGATTAAAGGATGGAAGTTCCAATAATTTTTTGAGATTACGTGACAATGCTTCAGCTGCAATGATAAATAGAGCAGGAGAAATAGGATTACCTTGTCGAACTCCTCTAAAACCATGGAAATACCCTGAGGATTCCATATTGATAATAGTCGAGTACCAAACATTGCTAAGAAGACGATACATCATCTTGATCCATGTCTCATTGAACCCGAACTTTCTCATAACCTTCATCAGGAAACTCCAATCAACCCAGTCGTATGCTTTGGCCATGTCAAGTTTATTAGCAACATTCCCTCCTCTATTCTTGATCTTCATCATACTCATCATTTCCTGGACAAGGATTACATTATCAATAATTTTTCTACCTTTCGCAAAGCCACTCTGCTCTGGTGATATGATTTTAGGGAGGATCAAAGCCAACCTATTAGCTAGTAGCTTGGAAATGATCTTGTTCATAACTGTGGATAGGCTGATAGGACAGTAGTCAGACCATGTTATAGGGCACTTGTTCTTAGGAATCAGAACAAGGGATGTACTCGATATTGCTCTGGGAAGAGAGAATCCGTCTATAAACAATTGAACTGCTTCCAGAATATCAGCCTCAATAATGTGCCAGGCAGTTGTGAAGAATTTCACAGTAAACCCATCTGGCCCCCCTACGCTTCTTGAGTTTATGCTCTTGATGATTTTAGTGATCTCCTTCTTCGTAGGACTAATATTCAATGCCTGATTGTCCTCCTCAGTAATCAGCAGGGGAATGCAGTCTAGGAGTTCTTCGTCTGCAACAGTGGTTGTGCTCATAAATTGAGTAGCAAAATGCTCGTTTGCGAAGACTTGAATATCCTGCAGCTCAGTAAGTGAACCTCCATCAACCTTGATTGAATGAATCCTCAGCTTTCTTTGTTTGCTATTAACACACTTATGGAAATAGGACGTATTACAATTACCCTCCAAGTCCCATTGCAACCGAGCCTTTTGCTTCCAAAAAGAGTCCTCATACAAGTGACGGTGTTTCAATATGGCACGAGCCTTATGAAGCTGGGTTCGTGAGGACTCTGAGTTACACTGCTCATAGGCTATCTCAGCTGCAAGCACTGCGTCTTTCGCCATCTTGACCTGCTGAAAGATATCACCATAAGTAGCATGGCTCCAGGCAGATAAAGCTTTTCGACAAGCTACCAATCTTTCTGATACTCGTACAAGTGCATTGGCGTGATGAACAGAGTGCCATGCTTTGTCTACCACTGTGCAAAATTCCTTGTGGGTAACCCAGAAATCTAAAAATCGAAAGGATTTACGACCCCGCGCATTAGCAGATTTGAAAGTTATAAGTAATAATGTGTGGTCCGATTCATTTCTGTTAAGATGTTCTTCCATCGACAAAGGCAGGAGAGAAAGCCAATCTTTTTCCAAAATTATACGATCAAGGCGAGAACCTTGTTTATCCCCCTCTGATTTCATCCATGTGAATGTGCTCCCTGCATATGGTAGCTCAGTTAAACCCGTAGTCATCATGAAGTTAATAAAGTCATTCATTGCCTGGTTATTCGGAGCCAAACCCCCTGTCTTCTCTGCCCTGGTCTTGACCACGTTAAAATCTCCTCCAACTGCCCAAGAAAGGCTATAACATGATTGAAGACCTTGTAGTCTTTCCCACATTTCGACCCGACCTTCCTTTGTGTTGTACCCATGGATAATAGAGACAAGAGTTTTAGTCGGCAAGAAAACATTAGGGAAGCGAATGGTAACGGCCTGATCAAAAGAGTCCACCAATTGCATGGAAGAGCCTTCTCTTGTGAAGATCCAAATATTACCTCTCTCATTGGATATGCCATGAGTAAAACCCAGTTTAAGTTGAAATGAAGTTAATTGGCCAGCCGAGACCTTGGGTTCTATGATAGCAATCAGTTGAACTTTGTTAACCCTTGCTAGAGTTTTGATCCTTTTAAGAGTTATTTTGCTGGTAATACCCCGCACGTCCCAAATCAAAAATTTAAACATGATGATTTGGTCGAGGGGAGTAGGAGCTAATAAGAAATGACTGAAGGACTCTATTCGATGGTGGAGGAGGTGCTTTCTTCTTGCGGTTCAAAATCGGGGGCTTAGGTATCACAGTTTCTTCGTCCTGGACTTTGTCAGTCTCTGCCAAGGCGCGGGCTTCTTCTTCCTCAGCCACGTCTGCCCAAGTTTTCCCGATAATCTCCCCTTCTTCCGGCGCCACAGCTTCTTCTTCTTGAATATCGGCAGTTTCATCCTTCGGTGCCAATTTCTCCGACGAGTTTTGAGGAGTATTAATTGCTTCATTACTTGGTGGGGGGTCAGGAGTTAAAGGAGGATTAGAGATTGATTGGATGTTGCCATCATTTGCGTAGGTCGTTGTGTTCCTCTGGGCGTCCTCCGTTTGGCGGTTGGCCTCATGATGGGGATCAACTTGAAATTGCTGCTGATTTGGAAGTTCATGATTGGGCGCTGGTTCCACTCTTTGCTGAGCACTGGTTGAAGGGTCTCCTGAGTTGGTAGGATCCCCACCTTGCATGTTCTGTTCCCCTTGAGGAATGTCCTGCTCTCCCCGAGACAATATCCGTGTGACATTTGTTTGATTTTCTTTCTGCACTACAACTTTCTTTCCTTTTTCTTTTGATTTAGTCTTGCAAGAGTCTATGGTGTGCCCCTGGTGTCGACATGCAGTATAATATAAAGGTATTGATTCATACTCAATATGTTGCCAGAAACTCCTATTACGTGGCAAGTTGATGCGAATCTTTTGTTGCAGAGCTTTAGAGGCATCTACTTCAAGAAAAACCCTAGCGAGGCTAGGGCGAGATAAATCCACAGTAGCTTTATCAATCTTTAATGGGGTTCCGATGGCGCCTGAGATCGCAAAAAGAGCATCCTTGGCATATAAATGATGAGGAAGATTTGGAAGACTCACTACCAAAATAAGTCGTATTGGCGACGAATTTAGCGACGCAAGTCATATACGTCGGTAATATTTGTGAATTTAGTGATGTTATATAAAATTGTCGCTGAACGTCACTATCAGCGACGTTTACCGACCGTTAGCGTCACGCATTATGCTTTGGAAAGCTGATGTCGCGGTCTAGTTGAAGAACGTCGTTATTTTCTTTAAGTCAGCGACGTTTTGCGACTCGAAATTAGGGACGTCGCCAGTTTTTTATTGAATAGCGATGTTTAGCGACGTCCTTTGTGGACGTCGCTAAATTTTTTCATTTAGGGTTCCACCCGATCGATCTTTACTTTTCTTTCACCAAAAATTTCCAATCTTCCGCTCCCCAAATTTCTCTCCCTCTTTCTCTCTCCTCTCCGGGGACCCCCTCCCTCCGGCGACCCTCCCTCCGGCTACCCCCTCCCCGCGTTGACCCCCTTCCCTACTGCGACCCCCTTCCTTCCGACGTCCCCCCTCCACCGTTGATTCCCCTCGTCGATGTCGACCCGACTCCGACGCCAACCCGACTCCACCGCTGCTCCAACCCCGACGACTCCGACCCGACTCCGACCAAGGCAGGTAAACCCTAACCCTAACTCCCTCCTCCTGACGTGCTGACACAGACACGATATATTAGTACATGCACTAGCCATGTTAAGCAACAATGAACAAGTCTAATCCTTGTATAACTTCTCCCTCCCTTGAATCAACCCTAACACACATCTTTGCAGTCAACTTTTACATCGAATTGGTGTGTCTGATGGTGCTACTGAAAAGGACAATCTTCTTGGTTCATTTGAAGATGTTTTTCATTTGCTAATATGAAGATGTTGAATTATTGGGTCTAATTCAACAGATGGCGATAAATTTCTGTTAGTATATTACTGTCTACACCAATATATATCAGTGGGTCTTTACATGAATGTGATGCAGAAGTACAAGTATGACAATTAGTTTGTGTGAAATGGTGATTCATACTTGTTATAGGCAGTGTACTTCATCTGCTCATGCTCATGTAAGTCGGGCTACACCAAAGTTGAGAAGTGAAAAATGAGTACTATGAATAACATGACGAGGTTCTGACAAATGTGCATAAAGTTTTATGGCTATGCAATATCGGTTCTTGGAAGTTTTATGGCTGTGCATAAAGTGAGTACTATGAAGGGCAGACACATGATATATGCACAACTATATAAATGCTATAAACATTGGTTCTCAATGAAAGAATGATTATACTGACTAATAGCAAGGATCCACTCCATTGGAGGTAATGGAAGCCCCTTTGGGACTAGGTTCTCATGATGCAAATCATGGGTATGCATTATCATGCCAGATATTGACGATTTATTAGTGAGCCTATTACATTTTCATCACTTTTGCAAATTCTAGAATGAAATAAAGCTATGATGCTTCAAAATGCTTTCATAGGTTTAAGAGTGTAGACTCCTTAAGTGAGATGTAGAACTTCTACTTAAGCAGAATATATTTAACTTTGGGTTTATGTTTATGCTACGAATAAATGATGTTGTTTCTTCTTTAATCCTAGGTTTTCTTTATAGATTGTCATAATACGGAGGGGTCTAGCTAGAATTAAAATGAGGGGCCAACATACTAGGGGGCTTCGGAAGAAGGGAAAAATCTATTTAAATTTTCTACTTGCTAGATATGTCCACTTTATCCGAAGCACAAAGCTCCTTCTCAATCAATATTGAATCTGCAATATGTTGGGAAAGATAAGTCAACCCTTACTGGTTGGCAATTTAATCAATAAGATGTAAAGAAGGCTTTGGCTCATATGCTAATTGTTGATGAGCTTTCTTTTCGGTTTGTTGAGGGTGAGGATTTCAAACGCATTATTTCTATCTCCTCTCCCCAACCCAAACCATTCCATCTCCTCTCCCCAACCCTCCCCCTCCCCCCCATCAGCCTTTGAGTGATATGCCGCCGCGATCGCTGCACCGATGAAGGAGGGGGTCACCTAGGGGGAGGAACTCGTCGAGGGGGAAGGAGGCGGGAGAACAAAAATTTTGGGTAAAAAAATAAAATATTGTAGCGACGTCCTTATGTAGACACGGGTGATATGCCGCCGCGATAATCTCTGACCACAGCACGCAGAAACACGCAAAACAAAAGTTAGCAATACGAAAAGAAGATGACCGATAATCTCTGACCATTTAACGTAAAATGTCATGTGTACATATACTGCGGAAAGTGTAGACCGCATGAACTGACAAACGAGAATTTGGGGATCAAAGTTGTAACAAGTAAAGTTGTGTTTTGGACATGTTCTATTCTTGTTAAGCTCTTTGTGCACAAAGCAAGATATAACGAATGCAGAACATCTCTCGAGTTTACAACTCTTGTATGCTCTATACTTGAGTTACGAACTCAATATTTGTTCTGTATTCTCTATTTATAGCTTGCTTTGTGAACAAAGAGCTTGCAAGAGTTCTTTTTCCAAAGCACAACTTGACTTGTTCCAGCTTTGAGACCCTGATTTTCGTTCGTCATCAGTTCATGTCGGTCTTCACTTTCTCCAGTAACTTCCTCCAATTAACTCTATCCCTCGGTTGAGCTACTATTTCAAAGCTTTGACACTTGCATATCATTCACTATCTTGATGTATCTAGCTTAAAGAATTATGGAGCTGAATTACTATCTGCGGAATCGTTCGTGGATGTACAACCGTCATCCTGATGACATGTACGGTGTGCGGAATGAATTCATAGAGGGTGTACACCAGTTCCTGCAGTTTGCCAAGGCGTTCCCTCAGTACATGGACGGTACCAAAATTAAGTGTCCGTGTGTGAGATGTCGCAACCTGAAATATCATCCAGAAGTGGATGTCACGTATCATTTATACTCGAAGGGTTTCACGCCGAATTACTATCAGTGGAGCGAGCACGGAGAACTTGTGTCTTTAGCATCGGAGTACGAGCCTTATGTGGATGTCCACAACACCGCTCCTTACGACGATGGGTTGGTGAACATGGTTTTTGACGCGGTCGGGCCTAGTTTCGATCCGGATGATCATGATGCACCTGAGGAGGCACCGAACCCCGATGCTGCACAGTTTATGGAGTTGCTGGAGAATACAAGGACTCCATTATATCCTGGTTGTGAGGATCATTCACCATTGGAGGTGGTTACAAGATTGTTGAGCATCAAGTTTGAATTTAACATGTCGCAAGATTGCTACAATCGTCTTATGGAGTTGCTTATAGAAATATTGCCTGAGGGTGCGAAGTTGCCTAAAGACTTCTACCGGTCTAAAAGGATGGTTAGATCGCTCTGGATGGGATACAAAAAAATCGATGCCTGTCGCAACGGGTGCATGTTGTACTACAAAGACGACAAGGATGAAGACGCCTGCAGATTTTGTGGTATCGATCGCTACAAGGCATGTGGTAGAGGAAAGTCTATCGGTGCCAGAAAGCCTACTTCTTCGATGCACTACATGCCGTTGACGCTGCGGTTGCAACGGTTGTTTATGGTGAAGGAAACTGCAGAAAACATGAGTTGGCATAAGCGGGAACATACCGAAGGAGTGTTGGATCACCCATCTAATGGAGAAGCATGGAAGCACTTTGATCGAGAGTATCCAGATTTTGCTTCTGATCCGCGTAATGTCAGATTGGGTCTCTGCTCCGACGGTTTTACCCCATTTGAACTTTCGGGATCCCAGTATTCGTGTTGGCCTGTGATCGTCATCCCGTATAATCTACCGCCTTGGATGTGCATGAAGACTCCGTATATGTTCCTCACCGTTATTATCCCCGGTCCGAACAAACCGAAAAAGAACATCGATGTGTATTTACAGTCGTTGATTGATGAGTTGAATCAGCTGTGGGAAGTAGGTTCCAACACGTACGATGTATCTAGAAAACAAAATTTTCAGATGCGGGCAGCACTTATATGGACCATCAACGACTTTTCGGCCTATGAAATGTTATCTGGATGAAGCACGCATGGTCGTCTTTTATGTCCATATTGCATGGACATCACTAAGGCTTTCCGTTTGAAACACGAAGGCAAACCATACTTCTTCGATTGTCATCGACAATTCCTTCTGAAGGATCATCTGTACCGGAGGAACATGAATGCTTTTCGTGCTGGCATTATGGAGAAGGCTAATCCCCCGCCAAGGTGGCCCGGATACACGATATGGTAAGAGGTAAAAGATTTACCAAGAGCTATTGAGCAGCCGGCTACGGGCTACAAGTGTGACAGATTTGGTCGCACTCATAACTGGACGAAGAGGAGTATATTCTGGGATCTTCCATATTGGAGCACCAATCTGATTAGACATAACCTTGATGTCATGCATATCGAGAAGAATGTATTTGGCAACATAATTAATACTGTAATGGACGTAAAGGGGAAGACGAAAGACAATCCAAAGGCTAGATTGGACTTGGAAGAAATATGTAGACGTCCTGTATTACATTTGATAGAGGACGGGAATGGAAAGTTGAAGCAGCCTAAGGCAATTTTCTTACTGGAGAAGAAGGATAAAGTGAGGCTTTATAGGTGGATTCAAGGTCTAAAATTTCCAGATGGGTATGTTTCGAACTTGAGAAGATGCGTCGACCTCAAGGAGAAGAAACTGACAGGTATGAAGAGCCATGATTGTCACGTATTCATGGAGCGGTTAATTTCGATTGTATTTCAGGAATTCTTACCGCAGGCAGTTTGGGATCCATTGACGGAGATTAGCATATTCTTCAGGGACCTTTGTTCTAAGAAATTGGTCGTTGATCGTCTAGAAAAGCAAGAGAAGGACATTGCGGTAACACTGTGCAAGCTAGAGAGGGTGTTCCCTCCTGGATTCTTTGACTCTATAGAGCATTTGCCGATTCATCTTTCCTATGAGGCACGTGTTGGTGGACCCGTCGAATATCGATGGATGTACCCGTTCGAGCGATATTTGAATCACCTAAAAAGAAAGGTAAAAAATAAGGCTCTGGTCGAGGGTTCTATTTGTGAAGCCTATATTCTCGAGAAGATTACAAATTTCTGCTCCTCCTATTTCGAACCTCATGTTGCTACGAATAGAACGAGGCCTCCGAAAAATGATGATGGATATCAAGAATTTAATGATGGAATACTGAAAGTATTCAATGCATCCGGAAAGCCTTCGAGGAAAATGAAGAAGAGATATTTGAATGACGAAGAGCTAAGGGCTGCTCAGTTGTATGTATTACTCAATTGCGACGAGGATGAAGTGGAGAAGCTAGAGGGGTAAGTAACTCAGGATGATGAGTTTACGTTATCTCAATGTAATAGTATAAGCTAATATTATTGTACTAATCGGCGGTTGCTTCATTATTTTCCAGCACATATAATGATGAGTTGAGGCTGGTTAGACCCTACCTAACAGAAGAAGCATTAGAACAAGAAATGAGACGTCATTTTCCTTCTTGGTTGAGCGAATATGTAAGTAGCTCGGTAATTACTGGCCTCTTCTAATGCAACTGCGCAATAAATAACTTATTATCGCTTCTTTGATATTCAGGTCGATCGTCTAATTTCACCCGAGATTGATTAATTAGAACTCTTGCCAAGGGACCAATTACTTTTGTTAAAATATGGCCAAGTTACTGTGTCAATGGCTTTCGGTTCAAGTCGACAAATGCTCCGATCAGAGACAGCTTCCTGGATCTTGATTCCACAAAAAATAGTTGTTTGTGTATCAAGTCTTTGAACTACAAAGACGTCGATCCAGGAAATGATTTCTTTGACATCTTGCGAGAGATTGTGGAGTTGTCATATAATAATGGCAGAGAACCTGCAAAGATCGTGTTATTCAAGTGTGAATGGTTCGATCCGATTGAAAATCAAGGTTGGAAAATTGACAAGCATGGTCTTGTGGATATAAACTACAAGCGTAGATATCAAGGCTATGAACCGTTTGTCCTAGCAACTCAGGCTCAGCTCATGTACTTCACAGCTTATCCAAGACGGGGAGCAACGAAGTCTGACTGGTGGGCAGTATGCAAGACTAAAGCTAGAGATACTTTTGATGTTGACGAAAAAGCTTACCAGGAGGATGAGCTACCTCTTGTAACCAATATTATCGATGTAGACTCCACGAAAGTTATGCATTATATGACACATAATATAGAAGATGTAGAATTATCCGAAGAGGAAGACGAAGCCGACGAAGGCGAAGATGAAAGTGAAGATGAGGAGGAAGAAGAAGATGAGGTCGAGGAAGACGAACAAGATGATTATTCTGAAGATGATTGAGAGAGATATACTTATCTGAACTTAGATGTTTCTTCTAGAATATATTATCTAGACTTAGATGTTTATTGTAGAATGTATCATCATATATTGTCTTGATTATTATCTTGTCTTTGTTGTACTTTTATATTTCTAGTCTCTATTATTTGTCGTACTTTCATATTTCTAGTCTCTATTATTTGTTGTACTTTCATATTTCTAGTCTCTATTATTTATTGTATTATCATATACTGTTATCAGGTATGGCAGGACGTCGCGGAGCGTTCTGAAGGGGACGACGAGGTCATGATCCTCCGGTACTTTCTACAGGTACTGCTAGAGGACGGAGTTTTCCTTCGGTACCTCCTACTGGTACCGGCTCTGGATCCTCGTCGCCGATTACTCCTCCATATCGGACAGTAGATGGGCATACTGGAACGATGTTACGTGGCATATCTTCTGGGACGAGTAGTTCCAGGCCTGTTGAGAGTGCTCGCCCGTCTAGCGTTCCTGCTGCTGATACGATGATGGAGACGGATGAGCAGATGGTGGAGGCTGCGTCGACGGCCGAGGCGGAGGTGCCGACGGCCGACCAACATCATGCAGATGATGCGTGCGCACCTCCGGAGGAGAGAAGGAGGGAGATCTGGGCCGACGGTACAAAGTAGGTGTTTTGGTTTATAATTTTTTTTCTGTTTTTATCATAAATTAACTTTTTTCATGAATATAATATGTTTGTATAGATATCGTCCCCCAGAGGTATAGAGACGTCTAGGCCCCATGCTGGGGCATAATTATGGTGGTGCTTGGATTAACTACTCTGATGCTCCGGACGAGAGGAAGGCCTTCTGGTTTGCGCGCTTCAAGGTTAAAATATATTTGCTTTTAACATGAATCATATAATTTTTGCATATTATATATAACTGATAAATATTTGGTTTGCGCTCTTCTAGTATATGTTTTTCTATCCACCGCACCGGGCCGAGCTTATCGAGGGGATGTTTTCTGCCGTCGCTTCCAAGCTGATCCGTGACGCTATTAATGATCAGAAGGATCGTGATCGTGCCGCAAAGCCGATCCAAGGTTAGATCACCCATGATCAGTGGAATGCGATGAAGGCTCGATTCGACGAGCCAAGGTACAAGGAGAAGTCGGAGAAGTCGGAGAAGGCCAAGGCGGCTAGGCAACATGCCTCGAAGTGGTACCGTAGGTCGATTCCGATGACGGAACATTTTTGTCGTCTAGTATGTCTTTCTCTTTTAGAAATATTATTTTAATACAAAACCGATAAATTATTACTAAGATAATATATTTAATTACAGGTAAGGAAGGTCGGTAACGCCGACATGGTGACCGTCTTTCTGGCCACCCATCGTCGCGACGGTGACTTTATTGACGAGAGGGCCGAGCAGACCTATGTAAGTATTACAATACGTTATCTTAATTTAATACTTCGTGTCAATTTTAATATAACTTAGTAAATATGATGCAAATAAATATTCATGTAGTTAGTAATAATAATTACATTAATTAGAAATTAGAAATTATAGAGTACTATCCATACTTTCTAGGCCGAGTATCAGAGGCTGCAGGAACGGGCCGGTACTCGGGCTAGTGCACCTGATGCAGGAGAGGCTGGTACTTCCTCGCTGCCCACTCAAGCTCCGTCGGCGGACGAGCTATGGATGACCTCCGCTGGTGGACTCCGTAGGGGTACGTACTACGGTACGGGATCCTATGGCGCCCTAGTTGCGACCTAGTCCTCTAGGGCATCTCCTGCTAGTGTGCATGGTCCACAGCCGTCCCAGGAGTCTGCCCGAGTCCACCAGATGATAGAGTTTCTCCGTGACGACCTGCTACGACGGATCGAGGAGCAGTCTCAGTACCCAACGAACGATCCTGTGCTGCTAGCACGATTGGATGCGCTCGACCGCGGCATTATGGACCTCATGGAGACGACTGAGAGGACAGAGCACACCGTTGGAGGGTTAGAGCGCACGGTGATGGAGCTGCAGACAGGACAGGTGACCATGGCCGAGAGGCTGAGATTGGCACAGGATTCGATGGTCCAGAGCAGTGATAGAATGTTATCTATCATGGATTCATACCACCAGCAACTTAGAGCATTGGAGCGTGCTGGTCCTCCGGGTGCGCCTTCATCGTCGTCGACTCCGCCGCCTCCACCGCCTTATTCTTCGAACCGACTCCACCGACGTCAATGCCTGCTCCATCGGTATCGATTTTACTTGAGGAGTATGAGCTATTCTTATCCCTTCGTCGCGGCGGTGCCCCTCCTGTACCAGATCCCTAGTAGTCCTAGTTAGGACTGTTTGTTTGATCCTTTGTTTGTGACTTGGATCTCTATTATTTGTGTAGACTTGGATGTTTGAATCCTATTCTATTTGTTGGTTGTGTGTAGACTTGGATCTCTATTATTTGTTTGTTGGTTTCTTTGGATCCTATTATTTGTGTAGACTTGGATGTTTGGATCATATTCTATTATTTGTTGGATGTTTGGATCTCTATTATTTGTGTAGACTTGGATGTTTGGATCCTGTTTGGATCCTATTCTACAGTGAGGGAAATCAGTGTGTTTGTGACTGTGTGTCATTCACATGGGTGTGTGTATATTTGTTTGTCATTCACATGGGTGTGTGTATTGATTATGGTTATCTTTTTAAACTGCAGGGAGAAAAGGACATTCTGTATTTTTTTTGCAGATTTAGCGACGTTTACCGACGTGTACCGACGTCTACCGACGTACGTTTGCGTTGGTAAACGTCGGTAAATCTACAAAATTTTCCAGTGTATCGACGTTTACCGACGTCCTTATACGTCGGAGAAAGTCGGTAAACGTCGGTGAACGTCGGTAATTATTCCAGGAATTATCGACATTTACTGACATTTTAAACGACAGTCAACGTCAGTAAATTCTCAGGATTTTACCGACGTGTAGTGACTTTGAACACGAACACATCGCTAAACCACCGACGATACGACGGTAATCGTCGGTAAATTGACCGACGCGTAGCGACGATAAATATGTCGCTATTCCACCGACGACACGACGGTAGACGTCGGTAATATACTGACGTATATATACATCGAAAAACGTCGGTACTTGTGACGTTTGGCGATGTTTTGAAGATCAGCGACTTACATTTCCGCGACAAGCCCAAAACATCGGTCATTTCGTCGCTAAATATTTTTAGCGACAAAATTTATCGTTTTAGCGACGTCTTTAGGCGTCACTAAAACGACTTATTCTGGTAGTGACTTATCCATACCGGGGTAATAGGAGACTCCTGGTTCGGAGAGAAGTCAGGCTCCCATTTGAAGATCCTCATACGAGCTCGAGCAATATACCACGTGTCTTTCTAGCGAAGACGTAAGTAGTCTGATTCGCACGAAGGGCGAATGAGTATGTGTTTAGAATCAATAAGACCCGCATTAATAGATCCATCGAACACAAACTCCGCAATGGCCTTACGGATTTTGTCTATCGATGGTCGATAATGGGAGAACTTCCCTACCAACGCGAAACGTAGCAGGGAAGCAAGAGCAGTTTCTTCCTCCTCTGATAAGGAGATTGATGGGGCACCCTTGAAGGTGGTTATCGATCGAGGAGGGATAAGGGACACAGACGGGGATGTTTGACCTCCCACCACCTCTGCGAAAGATCTAGTAGCCATGGAAACCGAAGGACGCACAACAAACACGAGGACGACGTCGCCACCCAAGTGGTGTAGCGACCCCGACGGGGCACCCGGCACGGCCGCAATGCCACACCGGGGTTAATGGTGGAGAAGGAGGCGCCCTAGGGTTTTTTCGCTTGATATATATATATATATATATATATATATATATATATATATATATATATATATATATATATATTTGTAGACTTGGTTGGGAATGTGGTGTGATCCCAACCGGAGTTGGCCCATAAGGTACAATATTGAATTATGCCCATATGTCTTAAAACAAATTTTTTATGTAAGGTCTGAATCAATTCCAATTATCTACATCTCATGATCCTACTTTCTACCCGATGTGGGACTAAATTACCAATAGCATCGTTACCCCAGTTTGAGGGTTCAACCGGAAATGAGATATAATCTAACAATCTCCACCTTAGGTCGCTTCCGCTAGCCGAATAACTATAGCGTCCATGCTACCTTTTGTTCGTTCCCCCAGCGGAATAACCTTATAGCACTCTTAGGGCCAGTTTGGTTCTCACTTTAAATGTAGCTTTCCGGATGAAGATGCTACAGTTCTTCAGAAATAGTGTTTGGCTTCAATCCACTCTGAAATAACTTCAAAAAAAATTCCTTCAAATCCAAAGTTATAACTCTGCTTTCACAACGTATATAAAAGCTATTTTGGGAGAGTTGTTCTTTTCTCCCAAAGAAAAACTTCCTTTGGGACCCAAGATGAAAGAGGGTAGGGTGGGGATTTCTCTCGCCCTATGTTCTCTCTCCTCACATGTGACAGATCCATCTTCTCCTCCACCACTTATTATTATTATTATTATTATTATTATTATTATTATTATTCAGGCTATCTCCAGACCCAACCGACCTGCCCACAGCCGTGCCTCTGCATAGCAACTCCCAACAACACATTCGATAGCCTCTACAGGATAGCGTGAAGTTGTCAGGTCTATGTTCGGTCAACGTAAGCAGAAGCTCGAGAAGGACTACAGCTTGGAGTTGGCCATGAGGTAGTTAGAGTAGGAGATGAGCGTGTGGAGCTTGCGTCCAGCTTAGATGTCTTGGTTCTGGCAGATGGAGTTGTGGAGGATTTTGACAATGTCGGAGTGTGGGGAGGAGTTTGGTGGGGACAAGAGGTGAGGCCTAGGAGATTTCTTGTCATTGAAAAGCTTGGCTATGTCTTGGGAGGGGAAAAGTTTGGATTGGGGGTGGGTGGGGAAGGAGAAAAATGGAGGGGGGTGAATGGCAGAAGAAGGTGGTTGTAGTCATTTTGAGTTTGGTTTTGAAAACACCAGGCCATGGTGCAGGAGAAGGTCAAGTAGGACTCGTTATCGCCCCCTGGATCTTCGGTAGCGACCGTCTTACTATCACCCTCTGCCAGCGTAGTTGGACACGAACAATTGTGGATAGAGTGATGACCGTTCGGAAACCAGAGAAGACGAGAATGTTGATGATCGGTAGGGAATTGGAGAAGAGAACTAGAAAATATCCATTTGGGAGGGACACAGTTGGACTTGAATAACTGAGGACACCGTTAATCAATTTTCTAAAAATATTTTACCAAGCAAATTTTTTAACTTCTATTTTTAAAAGTGTTTTTCAGATGAAAGTAACCAAACACAAAATCAAAATTTATATACTCACAAAACAAAACTTTATAACTTACTTTCAGAATACTGTTTTCAGAACAAGATTTCAAAACACATATCCAAACAGACCCTTAGCACCCTGCCACCTTTTGTTCATTTCTACCAGCCGAGTACCGAGGAGATCCATCAAATATAACCAAATCGAAAAGTTCATCCACACCACCATTGTGTGCCAACCACAACGTCTTGCTCCACCTTGGGCGCGTAAAATCTATCTTTGAAGCCAATCAGTGTAGTTGCATATGCTCATAACTTCATATTGAGAAGAGAGACCGTATATCCGTGTATATAGATGAATGTTCAGTACCATTTCTCTCGAACCAATTAGAGCCGTCCAAACCAGTCCTATAACTATGGGCTCTGATACCACTTGTTGGGAACGCGGTATGACTCAAATCGGAGTTGGCCATTATAATGCCCCGTCCTGCACTATGGTGCATTATGCTGATATTCGTGGAGGTATGATTATATTTTGAAGAAGTATTGATTGAGTTGATTTCATGTACAGATATCGTGCAGAGTTTCTTACAACGAGCTGAGACATAGGCAATAGACCGAATCAGTTGATGAGTGCGATGGAGCATGAAGTACTCGTATGGTTAGCTTGGACGAGATGATCGTCCAAGAAAGTTAAGGTATCGGACCACATCGGCTCGACGAAGCGATAGGAAAATTGGTATAAGGTGGGTGGGGTTAGACCTTCTCATCTACTCCTTCATGCCTAATAAATGAATCACATCGTGCTTGTATTTATATTGAATTCCATATGCGTTGTGCCCCGACGATCTCTCATTCGAGGGAAACAAACCCGTGCACAGGCTATCCAAGTCAATCGACCATGCAACACGCATGCTCCGTGAAGAAGCCAAAATAATTACAAGCACATTCTCATATCCAAACTCACAATTTACATCGACTCGCACGATATCATCCTTCTATCTCAAATTTCATCGGCATTATGCCCCAACATATCCATATTGATGCACGATGCCCCGAACAGCGACTCATAGGTCACAAATAGATCCGTTGCAACACACAATGTCATGTCCCAGTACCGGAATATGGAGACGGACTAGGCGAGCTACTCTATATGAGGTATGCAAACGTCATACGACGATCATGGATGTCAAGAGACAAGGGGGTGCATGCTATAATCAAGTCTTCTACGGTCTCATAGAGCCTTTATGTCTCAATCATTCAAAACAAGAAAAAATCAATTAATGAGCATATGGGATAAAGCAGTAAGGCGTCCCCGACGCTTCATCAAAAAGATCATGGAAATCTAGCTTTATAAGTTAGCTAGCCCAGAAAGTCATAGGTACATAATCGTATTCAGCTACAGTCTGATTTAATTACAATTATGCAAAGACAAAATATCCAGATTAATCGGCTAAACCGATGCCGGGGGCTAAATGCCAGAACATAAGTGATAAAAACTAGAGTAGTAGAGAAGAAACCCACTCAAGTCCCCCGCCAGCCATGCTCCTAGTATGCACCATTGACGTCAGGGAGGAAGGTCGGATCCTCAGGCTCTGCTACATGATCTGGCTAAACAAAACCAGCGGGGTCAGCCCCGAATAGCAAGTACCACAATGGAGCACAAAAGAGGGAGATAAAATTCAAGCATAAAATAATAATATTAGTAAGGGCTTCCGGTCGTAACCTCGGTCCACAGCCTGTCATAGCACGATAGACCAACCCAACAACCAAACAATGACATGGGTTGGACCACGTACCATGACAGTCCATGTCCCTCGGCTACCAACGGAAGGTACAAGGCACGGTCAAGTCATTTTTTAAGCGGCCATTCACCCCTGTAGCTTTCTTTATTTGATGGAGTTATCCTCGTGATACTAATTAAAAGGAATCCTCAGACCGTGTCAACCCAGCAGGGCTAGCCAAATCATTAGACATATAGCACATTAATTATGCACGGTCTTCCAAAAAGTTGTCGCGCTAAAACATATAACACATAGCTCGTAGAAGTCGGATATAGTCATCTGCTACAGGTGAATGAAACCATATCCGTGGCGGCCAACCCCACACGTCAGGACTGGACCTGGGGTGACTAGTATGGCAAGATCTCGGAATTCTTCCCACCTAATGCATCTATCAAGTTAGCTGCCTAGTTAATATCTAGGTTATCCTCGGAGTTCTCATATCGTGGTCACATGCTCACTCCCTTAGATGTCGTACAATGTACGAGTACCCCAAGAAGGGATTCGTACTGGCTCGTGGAGTCATACGTATGTACCCCTTCTTGGTACAATACAACATACAACACATACCACGTTATTGCTACCAACCATTCCCTATATAAATGTTGGACTCTTGGATGTGTAGGCAGGTATCTCGTAGGAACACTTAGCACATAGATAGCACCTCGGTACTCACATCGATTGTACCTTAGTACACACATAGGTTTATCCAACACTCGCATAGGTAGTCAGATCAAGAATGAGTACCAAGACACAAGGATGCATACGGCTGAGGGTTCATGCGGCCAAGCTGCATGGGGCCAAGGGTCATGCGGCTAAGGGTCATGCGGCCGAGGGTTCATGTGGCCGAGCTGCATGCGACCAAGGGTCATACGGCCAAGCTGTATGCGGCCGAGGGTCATGCGGCCGAGGCTCATGCGGCCAAGGCTCATACGGCCAAGCTGCATGCGGCCAAAGGTCATGCGGCCGAGGCTCATGCGGCCAAGGCTCATGCGGCCGAGGCTCATACTGTCGAGGCTCATGAGGCCAAGGCTCATGCGGCCAAGCTGTAAGCGGCCAAGGCTCATGCGGCCGAGGCTCATGCGGCCAAGGCTCATACGGTCGAGGCTCATACGACCAAGGCTCATGCGGGCAAGGCTGTTCAACTTCTTTAACATCCGAGAAAGATGGTCATGGAACCCATGAACTTCAAACTTGCACAACTCGGCCAAAACAAATGAAATCTAACTTTTCAAAGGTCAAATTTGGGAAAAATGAAATGCTCTACCACATGGAACAACTAGATTTTGAGCAAGCAAGTTTAATAGATCAAAAACAAGGAAAATCAAAAATGACATTAACTTAGATCTATAAGAATCCATCCATCAAAACCAAAAATATCAAGTACTAAACTTGTAGAGGATGATGATAAGAATAATATAGACAAATAATATCAAATGAAAAAAATTAAGGATAAAGGAATGCACAAATCTTCACTTTTGAGCAAGTTGTACTTGCCTAATGGTGGTGGTTGAGGGAATTGAATCAGAGAGTGAATGAGGAAAGAGAGTGTGGAAGAGATTAATTATAGTGGGTGAGGGTTGGCTCCACCAAACCCTAATCTTTAAACATGCTCTAACCATTCCACTAATGACATGTTTAAATGCTACATACAAGAATTAGTAAAACAATAAATTAAAGGTGCATATTTACAAATACTGTACACTGGAATCAAAAAATTAAAATACGTACGTTGGGATCGGGGAGTGACATCTCTACCCTCCTTAGAAAAATTCTGTCCTCGGAATTTTTGCCAAGATAAGATAGAGAAATCAAGGCAAGCAAGATACTAATTACAAGACTAACTACACTTGCAATTCTGTCAATTCTAGCAGGCATTAGAAAACAATCATCCACCCTAGCAGGTAAAATAAAAATTGAAAAATATATTACAAAGGCAAAAGAATAAATATACCTTCCGAGTCGAACAAGTGTAGATATCGAGATATAATCTCGTCCTCGTGCTCCCATATCGACTCCTCCGGTGAGTGATGGCCCCAAGCGACGCGAACAAGATTAATAGTCCGATTCTTGAGCACCTTCTCTCGTCGATCAAAATGGATATAGATTGCTCCTCGTAAGTCAGGTCGGTACCGACGACCAGCTCAGAATGATTGAGGATGTGACTCAAATCTGGGACATACCTACGCAACTGAGATACATGAAACACATCATGTACATCACGTAGCAAAGGCGGAAGGGCAAGACGATAAGCAACATCGCCTACCCGAGCAAGAATATTAAATAGACCAACGTATCTCAGACTAAGCTTTCTTCGGGTTCCAAATCTGAAGATACCCCGAGTAGGAAAAATTTATAGAAACACTTGGTCACCGACACCAAAATCTAGAGGCCTACGATGTTGATCTACCCAGTATCGGTGTCTATCCTGCACAACCCAAAGTCGTACTCTGATCAACTTGACTGTTTCTATGGTATGCATGATCATCTCTGGTCCCAATAATTTTTGTTCTCCCACATCGTCCTATGCCAGAGGGGACTTGCATTTTCTTCCATATAATACTTCAAACGGTGCTATCTGTATACTTACCTGATAATTATTATTGTAAGAGAACTCTACTAAATAAAGATAATCTTCCCAAGTTCTGCCGAAGTCTAAAGTACAAGATCGTAACATATTTTCTAATGTCTGAATGGTTCTCTCTGACTGTCCGTCTGTCTGTGAATGATAGGCTGTACTGAACCTCAACGTGGCACCCAAACTTTGATGCAAACTCCACCAAAAGTGAGAGGTGAACCGTGTTGTAGAAGCATGGAAAATACTAAAGAAAATGACTCATGCGGCCAAAGAACCCCATGCAGCTCAGAAAACTCATGCGGTTCATTGAATCATACGGCACAAGGAGCTATGCGGCCCAAAGCATTCCATGCAGCTCAGAAGACACGTGGCCTGATAGTGCTCCCCTCCGACCCATGCTGTATTAATTGCTTTGACGGCTGACCCCTCTGAAAAGTTGACAGCCCTGACACCAAAGCAGGTAATTATGGCTCTGTCATAATGATGAATCTCTAGGGAAGAGAAAAGAGATCTCTGACACAAATCCCCCGAGAGCCATAAAAATGCCACGTGGCCTTGCCACGAGAGCGTTCGTATGCGGCTCACTTCTCATGCGGTTCAGAATAAATCCTATGCGGCTCAGGCCATGAAAGCCTCATGCGGCTCGAGCAAAGAACTTCCCATGCGGCTCAGAGTGAATCTATCCTATACGGCTCAGGCCATGAAAGCCTCATGCGGCTCGAGCGAGGACTTCTTATGCGGTTCGAGAGGGTCATGTCCATGCGGCTCAGGCGGATATATACTTATGCGGCCCACAAGAATTACTCCCCTGTGGTTCGAAGGCTCAAGTGAGGGCCACTGTCCACGCAGCCCTGACTCGTGCGCCTAACCATATACGGCTCACATTCATATGCGGCTCACTAGTCATGCGGTCCAAATCCCCCCAGCAGCTTCTAGGATACGTGTCCTAAACCAATTAATTCCTCAAATTGGCTGCCATTAAAAGATTGGGTCAAATCCCAATAATCTGGGACACGTGGCAGAAGAATAGATCTGATTTATTCGCATATATCAGAAGATCATTATAAGGAAGATTTATTCCAATCAGCATTAATTGCTCATGGGATTTGGTGTAATCGACACCTAATGGCCCAGATTCATCATAATCAAAACGAATGGCCTGGATTGACCAATCCCCAAGCCGCTGTCATCTCCAAGAGCTAATCATTGGTAACCCTAATGATCATATCCCGCTATTATAAATAGTAGGGTGCCATTCCCTTGCGAGATATACAATATCAGAGAGAAAAATACATATATACAGAGAGACTTTCCCCCACAGTCAGAGAGAGAATACACAGAGAGAGAGAGAAGCCAGAGGAGCAACAGAGGAGCAAGAAGAGCATTTCTTCATCAACGCCTACCATCTTTTCACAAGGAGCCAAGGCTGCATACCGATCGTCCAAGGAGTAAGGCATGGCTGCCGTCGCCTTCCCGAGCCTCTATCGTCACCCCCCAGAATCTAAAATAAACAATTGTACTTAGACTGGTGTACCTAGGTTTTCGTCCCTAGGCTTTCTTTGTACAAGCGAGTTTGTAACGTGAAGTAAAAGTCCGGTCCTCCGATAATTATTCTGTTCTTTTATATTTCATGGCAAACACGATGGCGACTCTGCTGGGGACTAACTTCTCCATGTCTGAGGAGTTGGTGACGCAATCGGAAGCAGCCAAGTTTGTCTCCACTCAACAAAAGATGGTCGCCCGGTTCGACCAACAGGCGTTCGAAGAAATGCTCTCTGACAAGAGCACTGGCCCGGTCCAGAAGCAAGCCCGTACAAAGAAGGCCCGTAAGAAGTGGAGACCCCGATCCTTCGTTCCTACTGAAGCTCTTACGGAGACACCCTCTGTTGTTCAAGACGGCGAGCAAGATTCCCCTGCGGCCTCACTTCAGATCGTAGACAACTCTGCTGTCCCCATGTCTGGCAGAAGAAAATACTATGATGCTGGACTTGCAGGGGCAAAGAGAAACTCTATGAGATCTGAGCCGCATAAGGATATCAGCCGCAGGGAGAAAGATCATGCGGCTATATCCTCAAGCCGCATGAAGAAAACTCATGCGGCCATATCTGTCAGCCGTATAGCTTACGCGGCTACAGTTGCCAACCACACGGATGAAATTCAAGCGGCTATAGGAGTCAACCGCTTGCAGAAAACTAATGCGGCCATAATTGCCAACCGCATGCGGCCAGCCTGTACGGTCGTGATTCCTAGCCGCACAAAAATAATTCGTCCGATGGCAGAAGACAACCGCATGCAGACAGCCTGCACGGTACCCAATTCTAGCCGTATAGCATCCGTTTCATGCTTCTCTCGATCAGTCTTCGACCATCTCTCATGCGGTCCTGACCCTGATGGTTCTCTAGATGATAAGCCAGATTCTGTGGTATCCAACTTGGACTCCTCCTATTACGCACCCACAAGTGCTAAAAGGAGGAAGTCTAGGGCAGCGCGGGCTCATCAGGCCCAGTCAACTATCCCAACCTCTGACTATTGGGGCGTCCTGTTGACTATCACGCGGGCCTCGAATGGGAAGTTGTATACAACCTCTCGAGTCCAGCCCCCGGCGGCAAACAGACAGAGTGGTTCCTCGGACCTGGGGGAGGCGATCCTCCAAAAACGCAAGGAAAGAGAAGGAGTGTCGGCATGCAAAGAGTCCTCGCTTGGACATTGCTGCACCCAAATCATCATCAATTGCTGTTGCAACAACGCGGCAGTGACGGAAGATCGGACATCAGTCTTCCAAAGGCTATAGCACCCGAACTCAGAAGATGAGGCACCTCCTGTTGTCGCTTGCAATTCTGCTCAAAAGGTCCCCGCCGAAGGGAGAAGGAAAAAGAGGAGTATCTCCAGTCCTAAGATATCAACCACTACAGCTAAGAAACTATCGTCTAAACGGTTGTCCTCTACCGGTGTATTCCAACACACACGTTCGAAGACGAAATTTATCGAGATGGGAAATTCATCATCCATATCGCTGGGGGTTGAAGGAACTGGGGGTAGCACTCCTCCGAACATCCGCAACAATTCGATGTTTCAAGGAACCAAGCCCGGACAAACAACTCTTCTATCGGGGGCAACAGACGCTGATGTCCCCGAGGACATCCGCAACTCTCAAGACGAAGCAAGCTCTGAAGCTGGGGATACCATTCCCTCCGAGTCCGAGCCCGAAGAGAACATTCCTACCTATCCCGACAACTTGTCGGTGCATGGGTACGACTCGAAGGGCACATCCTCCACCGTTCCTTCCATTCCTCCTCATGTAAGGACGGTTTTCATGACGGACAATCAGGGAGGGTCCAATGATCGCCAGCGCATCGACAATCTCGAAGCCATATTACTTGCTTTGGTCAAGTCTGTAGACGAGATTAAAGCGGCCCTGCCCACTCTACAAGGAGGAACGCCCGGTCAAACAAGCACAGGCCCCGCGATCAATGTAGATTCGAACTCAGCGGCACCAAACCCGGGCAATAATCCTCCCGAAATAACAGCCCCTACCGCGACAGATGAGACCCGAAAAGTAAGAAGAGAGGTCCAGGAGCTCCGAGCCATGTTCCATGCCCGAGAAAATGCTTAAGATCTCAGAATACGGCAACCATACCCTGCTGAATGGAGGGATGTTCCATTCCCACCAAGATATAAGCCGTTCAATATCAACCCGTATGATGGCAAAACCTCAGCAAGTTGGTACGTCACTTACTTCGAGGTCACCACCGACCATCTGCCCCATGATGATGCTATCCTCACACGGTTATTCATTGGGGCGTTAGAAGGGGTCGCCTTCGATTGGTACCGCAATCTACCGGACAACTGCATCCACTCCTTCACCGGCTTCAAGCGCCTGTTCTTGGAGCGATTCTACAAAGTAGGACAGGACGTCACTATGTCCACTCTCATGGACGTCGTCCAAGGGGAGAAGGAGTTGACAAGGAACTACATCGAGCGGTTCCGCCAGACTGCCATGAAGCTGCCCTCTGGAAATCCAGATTCCTCTTTGATTGAGATCTGCCAAAAGAGAATGCTTACTACGATCAGTCTCTGGATGGGCGAAAGTTAATTCAAAGATTAGAAGGCAGTCATCATTAGCGCCACAAGCGCCGAAGAACGACTAAAGAAGGCTCGCCAACTGGGATTGCATATCTCGGAAGGAGAAAACAACGGAAAGCGTCCCAACAACGATAATGGGAGTAACCCCTCCAACAATCGGGACAGCAAGGGAAAGCAGGCTATGGTGGCCGATACGGCACAAAAGCCCGAGTCACAACCAGCAGACAAATAATGGCCTCAGATCACTTACTCTTTCGAAGACGGCCACGTCAAGCCTATCTTGGACATGCTCATACAAGGAGGTAGAATTCAGCTTCCTCCACCAAGACGGGAGCCTCGGTCGGATGATCTGGAGAACCCAAAGTTCTGCCATTATCATCGTTATGTACACCACGCTACACACGACTGCTACCAACTAAAACGGTACATCCAAAGCCTCATCGATTCGAACGCTCTGGCCATCGACTTCGAAGAGGTAACCGTAGCAGCCAATATGGTGTCTGTGCAATTCGACAGCTTCCCTCCGACGGAGACTCAAGATGGGGTAATCCCCGTCCCTCTGGCGACAATGGAGATTACCAATCTTCCACCTCCCCGGGAACAGGCTGCTGGTCTAGTACCTCTCACCACCTCACGAGGGGAGGTCATGTGGGTCCATCCAGACTTGGTATCAGAAGTAACTCGGTCCACACCATCTCCCACCAATAAAAGGAAGATTGGAAAAATCAGGACCTGCCACACAATCTCAGCAGACAACGAGGAAGCTACAGCCGTCGTCACGCGGTCCGGAGCACAATCCCAACCTGTGGTTGACAACCCAGCCGAAAATCATCAACCCACTACAACTGATGCTCTGGGACCGGCTCAGCCTTCGACGACCGACAAGCCTAGGCCGAAGGAGATTCGCTTCGACAAATCTCTCCGAAAAGACGCAGCCCAAGGGCTAGAGAGGCCCTATAACTTTGACATCTTAGCACAATTGGCTAACACTCCGACCAAATTGTCACTATACGAACTCCTAAGGCTCTCCAAGGACGTTCGTATTGCATTGAGCGAAGCACTCCAAAATGCCAATGCCTATCTGGCTCAATCCAACCTCACCGGGGAGGACTCACCCGTGGATCTCTAAGACAGCGCCTGTACGGGAGCAATGCCCAACATCGTCTTCACTCCGCAGGACATGCTCATCAAAACCAACCTACATGATCGCCCATTATACTACACAGGATACATCGGCGACGTAAAGGTGAATCGAATGCACATTGACCCTAGCTCTTCCATAAGCATCATCCCAAAGGGTCTGCTACATCATCTTCGCATTCCAATGTATCGCCTGACACCTACAAGCACCGCCATCAGCGGTTTCAATTCGGGCAGGAGCTACCCTATTGGGAAGATTCGTCTGAAGTGTCAATTAGCGACCTACAATCCGAAGTCACCTGCTACGTCATAGATGCAAACACTTCTTACAACATCCTCTTGGGGCGCCCATGGATACACGATTATATGATCGTGCCTTCTACGCTGCACCAGTGCTTCAAATATGTCGACAAACACGGCTTCGTGAAGACAGAATTTGCTGATATCGATCCCTTCAAGGGGGTTGAATCCTACTACACAGACTCCTGCCTATACGAAAAGTCGAAGAGGCACCTTGATGAAGGAAATAAATAAGCTAGTACCGAAACGGCCACGGGATCAGAAGGACCCCTGACGATCCACCTCCAAGCTCGCAAACCGGGCAAGTCTGCACCCCTTACCGCCACTCTGCGGAAGGACGCGATCAGCCTCTCGGCGCAAGAGGAGCAGATGATAATCCGGCTGCCAAGGTCCGGCCAAGTGCCGAAACCCACAACGGGGCCACTGACAATCAGACTGCCGAGAGTCAGTCAACCCCAAACAGGAAAGCTCAATCCCTCTGACAAGCCGTTGACGATACGCCTTCCCAAGAAGGGTCATCACCCCGACGCAAGGTCTGAAACCTCTAGCGAACCGGCCACTCCTCGTTCCACCTCGAGTGCCAAACTGGGGGTCGCTAGTCTGCCAACAACTCCACGCTTTGCCCCGTCAACTGAACCACTGACAATCAAGCTTCCCAGGTCGTCCTCTCAGTCTTCATTTACACAGGGGTAGCCGAAGAGGAACCGGAGCTAGCCAAGTATATGGCTACCCACACCAATGTCCCCTCCGCTGATGATGTAATCCCCCTAGAAAAGATACCTTACTTCATCAATAAAGGGTTATCTTTGAACTACACCGAGCTCAATAAAGCTATATACAATGTATGCTATAGAACACGGTATAGGCACTCATCTACACACACAGGTGACAAATGTGCACACCGTAATCCAGCTTATTCCAGCAGAAGTTGCTTACCGTATAATCGAGGGAGGGGACCATCCAATCATCTTCGGCCGGAAGGACGATCCGTACCCCTTCACCATAAAAGAAGTTGATCTTGGGTCAGATGTCGGGAGATTGCCTCTGTATCTTTATAGCCCCCAGTCCAAATATCTCATGCAGAAACAGGGGTATGATCTGGAGACGACGCCAGGATTAAACTATGGCACTGGGCGACGATTACCTTTGAAGCCGCCAGTCCCGGCAGGTAAACTACGAAATTATTATAACAAAACTCGATGCAGGCTAGGATATGTAACGTCCACTACGACCCCCGAGAGTTCAGATGAAGAATGCGACT
Source organism: Iris pallida (assembly GCA_029216955.1). Classification (NCBI taxonomy): domain Eukaryota; kingdom Viridiplantae; phylum Streptophyta; class Magnoliopsida; order Asparagales; family Iridaceae; genus Iris; species Iris pallida. The sequence continues at coordinate 43,613 of JANAVB010038276.1, forward strand.
GGCAGTCACATTCAACCGGGTCACCAACTTCTGACTCAGATACTAGCATCGGAGATGTGTTCAGACAAGTCATGTCAGTCAACATGGCGTTCGCAGACGCTTACGAAGAAGATAAAGACATCCCCGAAATCCTTGAGCTAGAGCCATGGGCCCAGCAATTAGACGCACAATAGGAAAAGCGGATCGAACTGAGAGAACCTCCTACTGAAGATAAGGTCATACAAGTGGATCTCGGCAGCGAATCTTCTCCAAAACCAATTTTCGTCAGTAAAAGCCTAACAGACCAAGACCGGGAGTCGCTGCTAGAACTTGTCAGAGAATACATTGATGTGTTCGCCTGGAGCTATAAAGACATGCTAGGATTAAATCCCGACAATGCTCTGCACAAACTCAATATTCGGCCAGATGCGAAGCCAGTCAAGCAACAACAGCGACGCTTCCGCCCAGGCATCATGGACGCGATCGAAGCTGAAGTCAACAAACTGATAGCCAGCGGTTTCATTCGTGAGGAGCAACATCCCGATTGGGTCGCCAATATAGTACCCGTCCTCAAGAAGAATGGGAAGATTCGAATCTGTATCGACTTCCACAATCTGAACGAGGCATGCCCCAAAGATGAATTCCCCCTTCCTATTACAGACATCATGATCGACAATACCTGCGACTTCGAACGTATGTCATTCATGGACGGCTTCTCGGGGTACAACCAAATCAAAATGTCTCCTGACGATGAAAAGCATACATCATTCCGAACACCGATTGATACGTACTGATACAAGTCATGCCTTTCGGTTTAAAGAATGCTGGCGCCACATATCAAAGAGCCATGAGAATCATTTTCAGATACCACTTACGCAAGACGGTAGAGTGCTATGTTGACGATATAGCCGTTAAGAGCCGTAGCAAGAGAGACCATCTGCAGGATCTAAGGACGGTATTCGACCTAATAGGAGCGTACAATTTGAAAATGAACCCTACAAAGTCCTTTCTGGGCGTATCCAGCGGGAAGTTCTTGGGCTTCATCATCACTGCAAAGGGTATCCATGTAGACCCTGAGAAGACAAAAGCAATCATGGAGATGGCTCCCCCGAGAAATCTTCGCGAACTCAGAGGCCTCCAAGGAAGGCTAGCTTACATCAGGAGGTTCATTTCTAACCTCTCCGGGCGATGCCGACCGTTCACGTACCTCATGAAGAAAGGAGTCTCATTCGTATGGGACGAGAAATGCCAGCGTGCTTTCGACAGCATCAAGGAATATTTGTCAAATCCTCCAGTTTTGATGGCCCCGATTCCTGGAAAACTATTCCTGCTCTACGTACGAGCAATAGAGCACTCCCTCGGGGCTCTGCTGGCACAAAACAACGATGCAGCCACGAGCAAGCCATATATTACCTCAGCCGAATGATGATCGGACCAGAGCACCGATACACCGCTGTGGAGAAGGAATGCCTCGCCCTGGTGTTCGTCATTCAGAAAATGCGGTACTATGTTACCGGACAGACGATACATGTGATCTCACGAGTCAACCCTCTCAGAGTCCTTATGACTAAACCAGGGGCACTCAGCTCTCGCCTCGCTACATGGGCAATATTGCTGTCCCCTTATCATATGATCTTCGTCCCACAAAAGACAGTCAAAGGTCAAGCCCTGGCAGACTTCTTAGCAGCCCACCCGGGCTCGGAGTCCTCCAGGATATATGAAGAGATCCCAGATGAGGTCGCCGACTCGCATACAACCTTCCACGAGAATATATGGCGAATGTTCTTCGACGGTGCTTCGAGGACCGGACCCAAAGGCAATATAGTCGTCAGAGTCGGGGTAGTACTAATCTCTCCTTCCGGATTGGTGATTAACCGAGCTTATTCCCTCACCGAGCCCTGCTCTAACAATGTGGCCGAGTACAACGCTCTGGTCATTGGCCTCCAACTTACAAAAGAGCTAGGGGTAGAATACCTCGAAGCATACGGCGATTCCCAACGAATCGTCAATCAGATCCGAGGCTCATACGAAGTCCGTCACGAAGACATGATCCCTTATCACCAAATAGTGATCGATATCATCTCGTCATTTGAGGGATTCTTTATCGAGCACATCCCCAGACTCCGAAATATTGAAGCCGATACCCTAGCTGGTCTTGCCGATTCCCTAGTAGTTCTGAATTATGATTGCCAATCAGGTGATGTGATAGCCACGAACTGGTCTGTCCCAAAAATAATGTGCAATTCGTGGCAAGTTATTCCACACAGACGGTCGATGATGCCCCAGATTGGAGACAACCATTCATCGACTTCGTCGTCTACGACATCCTGCCCGAGAACCCGAAGGAAGCCACTTCCATCAGAAGGCGTTCTCTCAGATTCTTCTATGATACAGAGACGAAGATGCTGTATCGTCGCTCCTACGACGGATTACTGCTTCGGTATCTGTCAAATACAGAAGCCAAAGAAGCAGTACGAGAAGCTCATGACGGTGTTGGCGGGGCCCACCAGCCTGGCCCAAAACTACAAGATCGCCTTCGCCAAATGGGCTACTATTGGCCTACGATGGTGGCAGATACGATAGATTATGCTAGAAAATGCAAAGCTTGCCAAGTCCACGCGGACTTCATCTACCAACCATCAGAATTTCTACATCCGACAGTGGCGTCCTGGCCATTCGAAGCATGGGAAATGGATATCATTGGTCCAATCACCCCACCTTCCTTCCGAGGACATCGCTTCATACTTGCGATCACTGATTACTTCTCCAAATGGTCGGAAGCTGTTCTGCTTGCAGAAGTCAAAACTTCGAACGTGATCAGCTTCCTCAAGCATCACGTCATCTATCGCTTTGGACTGCCCCAAAGGATCATTCATGATAATGGTCCGCAGTTTGCAAGCCACGCATTCTATCGGTTTTGCGATAAACACCGTATTCAGAATATAGCTTCGACGCCGTACAACCCGGCAGCAAATGGGTTAGCAGAGGCGTTCAACAAAACAATCATCAAACTCCTCAAGAAGTTCGTCTCCTCCAACAAGCGCGACTGGAACGAGAAGCTCGGCGAGTGCTTATGGGCTTATCACACCATAATTCGGACCGCCACCGGGAATACACCATTCTCTCTAGTATACGGGAGTGAGGCAGTTCTCCCATTAGAGACTCAAATACCCTCACTCCGTATCGCCCTCACTTATCAATTGACAACGGATGATAACTACCGACGTCGACTGCAAGAGTTGGAGGCATTAGATGAAAAGCGCCTCTTAGCTCAGCAGCGAATTGAGCTATACCAAGCACACATCTCTGGAGCCTTCAACAAAAAGGTCAAAATTAGAACATTCCAGGTAGGCGATCTCGTCTTGGCAGTCCGGAGGCCGATGGTCATGACTCACAAGACCGTCGGCAAGTTCCAGCCAAAATGGGAAGGCCCATTTATCATAGAGACAGTATTCTCCAACTGTGCTTACCGCCTCGCAAAACAAAACGAAGACTTGCTCATGTTGCCCGTCAACGGCAAGTTCCTGAAGAAATACTATGTTTAAATAGCATTCTCCAGATCATCGAGTCACGTACCCGCTGGTACCACTGAACGTGCTCCATAAATTTCTAGATTATCGAGTCACGTATCCGCTGATACCACTGAACTCACCCTCATAGTTTTCCAGATTTTCGAGTCACGTACCCGCTGGTACCACTGAACTCACTCCATAAATTGTCAGGTTTTCGAGTCACGTACCCGCTGGTACCACTGAACTCACCCTCATAGTTTTTCAGATTATCGAGTCACGTATCCGCTGATACCGCTGTACTCACACTCACCATTCCTAAATTTCCAAGTCATGTATCTGCTGGTACCTCTGAACTTACACTTTGATTCCAACATTCATGGATTATCGAGTTATGTACCCATCGGTACCCCTGAACTTACATCCTGGTCACTCTTTTGAAAGAAAGTCATGTATAACCATACTGCTGAACTTTCTTCCTATAAGAGATCCTCCCTCATGATCTAACACCTGCACTCCCAGTGCACAACAAAGGTAACGATCCACAAACTTCCAAGACGGCCATGTCCTCATTACCTCTGAGCCGTTCCACTTCCGCCAAAAACAAATCACCCCCTACATAGAACTTCCATGTCCTTATTACCTCTTAGTTGTTCTATGTGCCCTCCTTCATTGAGCCTACTCCTGTCATGTCCTTATTACCTCTGAATGGGAAGGCTCCGTCGAAGAAACCTTCATACTTACCATGTCCTTATTACCTCTGAGTAAGTATGATGATCCCCTTTCGACCTTTTATCCGTACCCATAACCGGAGTACGCCAAGGGTAATAGGTCCACAAATGTCCTCTGTTGACCATCAATATCCTCTGTCGAGTTCACTCCTGCCATGTCCTCATTACCTCTGAGTCATCCCACTTCCGCCAAAAACAAATCACCCCTCACATAGAATTGCCATGTCCTCATTACCTCTGAGTTATTCTATGTACCCCCTCCCCCCCCGTTAAAGAAACCCTCATGCTCACCATGTCCTCAGTACCTCTGAGTCAGTATGATTGGTTCCTTTCTTTTAAACTTGTTGTCCGTATCCAAAACCAGGATAAGTTAGGGACAATAGGTCCACGCAAAATGTCCCAATAAGAGGATTATTACAAAGCAAAAGAGTGAAGCAAATATATATTCCATTCATTCAGAAATCGGTTACATCCACACGATTGCAAGCAAGTCAGAAGAGTTCTTCATGAAGACAAGAAGAAAGGCTAAACAAAACAAAGACTACAGACAGACAACCACGAGAAGCCCCTACATCCTAGTTACAGGAGCGCATATACCATTCCCTCAACCATCTCACATATGAAGGATGCAAGTGAAGAGCATCCTCATCCAGAATAGGAGAAACAGAGTTCCCAGCGCTGCCACCCTCAGCGGCCTCGATATTTGGAGGGCTGCCGTCCCCCTCAGACGCAGGTTCTTCTTTCTTCACTTCCTCTTTAACAGAGGGAGACCCCTGGCTGACGACAGGAGGCTACGGCTCCTCTGACGCCGCAGTCTCAGCCTTCGGTAGAGATACTGTGAGAACCAAAGATGAAGAAAATAAAAACAGTCAGAAATGATCATGCGGCTCGTTTTAGACAAGTCTCATGCGGCTCAGACATGGGGTATATCCTCATGCGGCTCAGTCATATGACGTGTATACGGACCATGTAGTCTGAGAAGTTCACGTCAAAGTCGTGTACATGAAGCATGCAGTAAAGCAGGCTCTGTTAGGGTTTCAAATCGACTACCTAATCCTTACCTTCGATGGCAATATGAACGTCAAGACGAACGGGGGGCGTGACAGTCGAGGGCGAAGCCGATTTCTTATTCCTCGCCACAGCCTTCTTCACAGCCTTAGAAGCCCTGGGTGCCATTGTTGTCTGATGATCAGAGGAAGAAAATGCGACAAGAATTTGAGTCAAGAATAGCCTAAGAGAGAAGACCGACCAAATGCCCTTCTATTTATAGACAGAAAATTGTGGACCGACGCCTCGTACAAACGCGATCGACTCTTCGGTTATCGAGCCATTTAAAGACTGAGCTCTTGGGATCCTGTCTCAAAAAAGATCCACACGCATGGCATAATAACGTGGTAAAGAGCTTGTGCGGTTCAAATGGCCATGCGGCTGATAGCAACTATGCGACTCAGATGGTCAGGAGGCAGAAATTTCTATGCGGCTGGGCCATCCAAGCGGCTGAGACGCCCCTGCGGCAGAACTTTCCATGCGACCAAGATATCCATGCACGGCCAGAAGAATATCCAGCCATGCTTCTTATTCAAAGTATTTCAATTTTGCAAATTAAAAACTTTGAAGGGGGTCCTATAGAAGCATGGAAAATACTAAAGAAAATGACTCATGCGGCCAAAGAACCCCATGCGGCTCAGAAAACTCATGCGGTTCATTGAATCATGCGGCACAAGGAGCTATACGGCCCAAAGCATTCCATGCGGCTCAGAAGACACGTGGCCTGATAGTGCTCCCCTCCGACCCATGCTGCATTAATTGCTTTGACGGCTGACCCCTCTGAAAAGTTGACAGCCCTGACACCAAAGCAGGTAATTATGGCTCTGTCATAATGATGAATCTCTAGGGAAGAGAAAAGAGATCTCTGACACAAATCCCCCGGGAGCCATAAAAATGCCACGTGGCCTTGCCACGAGAGCGTTCGTATGCGGCTCACTTCTCATGCGGTTCAGAATAAATCCTATGCGGCTCAGGCCATGAAAGCCTCATGCGGCTCGAGCAAAGAACTTCCCATGCGGCTCAGAGTGAATCTATCCTATGCGGCTCAGGCCATGAAAGCCTCATACGGCTCAGGCCATGAAAGCCTCATGCGGCTTGAGCGAGGACTTCTTATGCGGTTCGAGAGGGTCATGTCCATGCGGCTCAGGCGAATATATACCTATACGGCCCACAAGAATTACTCCCCTGTGGTTCGAGGGCTCAAGTGAGGGCCACTGCCCATGCAGCCCTGACACGTGGGCCTAACCATATACGGCTCACATTCATATGCGGCTCACTAGTCATACGGTCCAAATCCCCCAAGCAGCTTCTAGGACACGTGTCCTAAACCAATTAATTCCTCAAATTGGCTGCCATTAAAAGATTTGGTCAAATCCTAATAATTCGGGACACGTGGCAGAAGAATAGATCTGATTTATTCGCAGATATCAGAAGATCATTATAAGGAAGATTTATTCCAATCAGCATTAATTGCTCATGGGATTTGGTGTAATCTACACCTAATAGCCCAGATTCATCATAATCAAAACGAATGGCCTGGATTGACCAATCCCCAAGCTGCCGTCATCTCCAAGAGCTAATCATTGGCAACCCTAATGATCACATCCCACTATTATAAATAGCAGGGTGCCATTCCCTTACGAGATATACAATATCAGAGAGGAAAATACATATATACAGAGAGACTTTCCCCCACAGTCAGAGAAAGAATACACAGAAAGAGAGAAGCCAGAGGAGCAACAGAGGAGCAAGAAGAGCATTTCTTCATCAACGCCTACCATCTTTTCACAAGGAGCCAAGGCTGCATACCGATCGTCCAAGGAGTAAGGCAGGGCTACCGTCGCCTTCCCGAGCCTCTATCGTCACCCTCCAGAATCTAAAATAAACAATTGTACTTAGACTGTTGTACCTAGGTTTTCGTCGCTAGGCTTTCTTTGTAAAAGCGAGTTTGTAACGTGAAGTAAAAGTCCGGTCCTCCGATAATTGTTCTGTTCTTTTATATTTTATGGCAAACACGTGTGTCTCGATCTGATATTATGCTGACTGAAACACCATGTTGTCTCACAATCTACTTCATATACATTTCTGCCAACTGCTCAGTAGACTGCCCTACTCTGAAAGGAAGAAAATGAGCAACTTTCGTGAGCCGATCCACAATCACCCAAACTACGTTTCGACCAGTCGGGATTCTAGGTAAACCGGTCACAAAGTCCATCGTGATGTGCTCCCATTTCCACTCCGGAATAGGAAGCGATTGCAATAATCCTGCTGGCCTTTGCTGCTCTGCCTTCACTTGCTGACATACCAAACATCTGGACACAAACCTCACTATCTCCCTCTTCATGCCATTTCACCAAAAGTTTTGCTTTATATCTTGGTACATCTTTGTACCTCCGGGATGGATGGAATAAGGAAACTATGAGCCTCTGACATAACTTCCTGCCGAAGGTCTCCACTGGGTACACAAAGACGGTTTTCGAATCTAAGTGTACCATCCTCATAGATTACTAACTCCTTTCTGATTCCTGATTCACATTCTGTTCGAAGCTTCTGGGTTCACAGATCCTCTACCAGTGCTGCTCTGATCCTCTCCACTAAAGTAGACTAAATCTGCAAACCGGCCATAACTTCTATATCTTGTGGCAAGATCACTTCAATTCCCATTTTCTGAAGATCTTCCAAAATATGTCTCTATAAGGTTAAAATGAATGTGCCACCCCTCCTATTCAAAGCATCTGCTACCACATTCGCTTTGCCTGGATGATACTGAAGATTCACATCGAAGTCCTTCAGTAATTCTAACTATCTTCTCTGTCTCATGTTTAGGTCCCTCTGGGTAAATACATACTTTAAGCTCTTATGATCAGTATAGATCTCCACTCGATCCCCATATAAATAGTGCCTCTATAACTTAAGCGAAAACACCGCTGCTACTAATTTTCGGTCTTGGGTCGGATAGTTCTTCTAATGATCTCGAAGATGTCGAGATGCATATGCTATCACCTTACCATGCTGCATCAATACACACCCAAGTCCCTTCCCGGATGCATCACAATATACTGTAAACCCTCTCGATCCTGCTGGAAGCATAAAGATCGGGACTGAGATTAATCTCTTCTTCAACTCTTCAAATGATGCCTCACACTCTGCTAACCAAACAAACTCTACATCCTTATGCTTCAAACGCCTCTATGGTGCCGAAATCTTGGCGAAGTCTGCCATGAACCTGATGTAATAACCTGACAATCCCAAGAAACTACGCACATCTGCTACTGTCTTCAGAACTGGCCAATTTTCTACTGCTTCAACCTTCTTCGGATCTACTGATACTCCTGCTCTAGAGACGATGTATCCTAGGAACGAAATACGATCCAACCAAAACTCACATTTACTAAGCTTCGCATAAAGTTGATGCTCCCTCAAGGTCTTCAAAACTGTCTGAAGATGTTTCTCATGTTCTTCTTTACTACTGGAATAGACGAGAATGTCGTCTATGAACACTACTACAAACTTATCCAAATATGGCATAAAGATGCGATTTATCAAATCCATGAACACGGCTGGGGCATTAGTCAGTCCAAATGGCATCACCAGAAACTCATAATGCCCATACCGCAATCTAAATGTTGTCTTAGATATGTCCTGCTCCCCGACCCTCAATAATATCCAGATCGAAGATCAATCTTAGTGAAGAAGCAGGCCTTACTCAACTGATTAAACAAGTCATCGATCCTTGGTAACGGATACTTGTTCTTCACTGTTACTGCATTCAACTGTCGGTAATCAATGCATATTCTCGTCGATCCATCCTTCTTGGGCACTAAAATTACTGGTGCTGTCCAGGGCGATTCACCGTCTCAGATAAACTGCTTCGCCTTCAGTTCTTCTTCATGTTGGTACAACTTGTCCAACACTAACTACGACGTCCTGTAAACTCTGTCGACTTTAGGCTCTGTTCCAGGATTCAACTCAGTACAAAATACCACATCTCTTACCGATGGTATACCTGGAAGCTCATCTAGAAATACATCAAAAAACTCTCTGACCACTCTTGGTATCTGCTCCTGCTCTTCCAATACTTCTGTAATAATGCCCTTAGGTCGATCCTCCAATTGTCGAACAAAGACGAACTCCTTAACGTCAGGTACATTAAACACTATCCTACCTCCTCGATAATCTATCGTCGCATGACTGTCTCTCAACCAGTCCATGCCTAGACAACGTCAAAGTTGCCCATAGAAAACTCAATCGAAGATACTGAAGTACAGGTAGGCAACTCTAAAGGAGGGTGAATAGAGTTTATAACGATAATGATCAATTAAAACTTAAACTCTTTTCACCAACAAAATAATTAAAGTAATATAAATGTAGAAATAAAACAGTCAAAGAGCAAACGCAAACACAGTAAGATTTTTAACTTAGTTTTCCTCGTGGAGGACTAGTCCAGGCCTGAGAACTCTAGTTCAGGATTGAAATCCACTATTTATGAAATAGTGTTAGAACCACGTGCCTTTTCTTAGAAGAGTATGCCAACTTCTTTCAATGATCGCTGTAGCAAAATTTGGACATTTCCAAATGACTTACATCTTCTTGCACTTCAAATTTCTAGCAGAATCGTACTAAGCAACTTGTATGGTTGGGAAGTTTGAAAGCTAAGTTGGATGGAAAGGTAGAGCTCTTTAATATGTAGGCTTATGTAAGATAAGGAGAAGAGAAGATTGGATAATTTGAAATGGAAGAATTCAAGGCTTATTTATAGTGTTCTGGGTAGGCAGAATTTGGCCAGAATTCTGTGTCCAGAATTCAAAATTTTTGGCTGTTGGACAACTAGTAGTAAATAATCCCTAAAAATTATCTTTCTGTAATTTAGGGGACAAAGTTCAGCCCGAACTCTGTGTGGAGGCAGAGTTCGGCCCGAACTCTCTCTCCTTTGGACAGAAAGTTATAAATGGGCTTTGGCTTATTGGGCTGTTTTGGCTATTGGCTAAGTGGACCTATGAAGGATAATTCTACCCAAAGCTGCTCAGTATGACTCAACATACATTTGCCTATACTCAAAATAAAATAAAATTACAGACTCCAGAATACACAAAGCAGCAATTCTTTAGGCAATTGTTGACTTGAACTGATGTGATGAGTTGATCGAATTAGAGTTTAATGTGTCAAATTGGACTATGACAAATATTGTTTTGCTAATTGTCAAGATTTGGTTGACTGTGATCCGGTTTGGGTCAACAATCTTCCCTATTTTGATAATTGATAAAACGTGATATTTGCATGTCTCAATATTCATACCTAGACACATGATAGCTCTCCCGTACTCGAATATGTCTGCTCCCCCGTAAAAGGATATTACCTGTGACAAGTTCTCATCCAAGTATACGATATATATAACTCATAACACAGTGTATCATGAAACCAAACAAAGACAAATATCAAGTGTTCTTCCCCTTTTGACAAAAATCAAAATGAAGAAAAACTCCCCCAACAAAATAGAAGAGCAGCATAGAGACCATCCACATAATGAAGAATAATAAGCTAGCAACAGTTTTTAATAAGTCTAATCAAAAACAGAGGGTTAACAAGTTTTGATAAAAACATAAATCCAGAATAATAAAAAAAACATAGTACAGAAATAAAAAATAGAGTCTTATGCATCAGTGGTAGTCAGTGATACAAAAGCCATATCCATCATGGAGCACGCCAAGACTTCGCACCATCGGAACTGGTACGTCGGGGATCAACAAAGGCTGAGGTCGGATCTAGATCAACATAGGAATGCATAATATGTATTAAAGATAATCGTAAATTTAGAAACATAGGATTTAAATGCTCATAAATGAATTTTATGTTTACAGCGTGTACTGCGGATCAAAAAATCGTATACGGAGTAAACGCATTGGGTTAGCTGTAGGGGCCGAATCCCAGCTAGCGGTAGTCCGAAGACTAGTGCACCGTGTCGTTTAGGCTTTTACGTCTTGTTGACAGAAGGGCCCTTCGGCTTGTACCCAAAGTTAGTACTTCCAGTAGGATGATGATCAACAGTTTACGTTGCAAAAACAAAATTTATTTGAGATTATTTTCATCCAAAATTTTTAGGTCGCGACGAAGAAAGTTGAAGCGCTCTTCGGCTAGTGGTTTTATAAAAAAGTTTGCCAACTGATGTTTGTGTCAATAAATTCTAGATCTATAGTACTGTGCTGTTGATGATCACGCAAAAAGTGGTGATGAATTTCAAGATATTTCGTGCGTGAGTGACATATAGGGTTTTTAGTAAGGTTTATCGCACTAGTGTTATCACAGAAAATAGGTATATGCATAAAAGACAAGTGATAGTCTTCTAGGGTTTGCTTCATCCGCAAATTTTGTGCACAACAACGTCCTGCAGCTATATACTCAGCTTCGGTTGTGGAGAGTGCAACAGAATTTTGTTTCTTGCTAAACTAGGAGACTAAGGCTTTGCCTAACAAATGACACGTGCCGTTCGTACTTTTACGATCAACTTTGTACCTCGTAAAATTAGCATCCAAATAACCGATAAGGTCAAAGGATGTGGTTTTGGGATACCAGAAGCCGACTGTAATAGTACCCTTAAGGTATCGAAAGATACGCTTAACGACGGACATGTGTGATTCCTTAGGATTATCCTGATATCTAGCACACAGGCAAACACTAAACATGATATCAGGGCGACTAGTAGTTAAATAAAGTAGACTGCCTATCATACCTCGATACTTACGTTGATCCACAGGTTTGCCGCTTTCATCGGATTGGTTTGACGTTGTCAAGATCAAACTTCTTCAGCATATCCATTGTATACTTTGACTGACAGATGAAAGTACCATGCGATGTTTGTTTGACTTGTAGTCCAAGAAAGTAATTGAGCTCCCCTATCATGCTCATCTGAAATTTGTTCTGCATACACTTAGCAAACACTTGACAGAGAGTTTTATTAGTAGAACCGAATATGATATCATAAACATAAATTTGTACTAAAAGAATGGTGTCTTTGAAAGATTTTATAAAGAGTATAGTGTCAATTTTTTCTTTTGAAAAACCTTTATCTAATAAGAAAGAACTGAGGCGTTCATACCAAGCTCTGGGGCTTGTTTGAGGCCATAAAGTGCTTTCTTGAGTTTGAAAACATGTCAGAAAATTTATAATTTTCAAAATCGGGGGGTCGCTTGACAAAGACTTCTTCTTTAATAAAACCATTAAGAAAAGCACTTTTTACATCTATTTGAAAAAGTTTAAAATTTTGAAAGTTTGCAAAAGCACAAAACATCCGAATGGATTCAAGTTGGGCGACTTGAGCGTACGTCTCATCATAGTCGATACCTTCCTCTTGGTTGTATCCATGAGCTACTAGACGCGCTTTATTGCGAGTAACTGATCCATCTTTATTTACTTTGTTACGAAAAACCCATTTAGTACCAATAATCAAATGATTAGCTGGCCTAGGAACAAGTTCCAGACCTGGATCCTTTCGAATTGGTTGAGTTCTTTTTGTATGACGAAAATCCAAAATTCATCATTAAAGGCTTCTAAGACATTTTTAGGCTCAATTTGAGAAATAAAAGCTGTGCTAGCAATAGAATCTCTTAAAGATGAACGAGTACTTACTCCGCGAGATACCTCACCTATTACCAAGTTTTTTGGGTGTGACGGTTTGAACTCGAATTTCTTCGGTAAGTCTTCCAGAGAGTTGTCTTCAGGATTGGTAGTCATAGGCATGAAAGTTGATGGTTCATCCTCATCGTTGGGGATGGTAGTTGTACATTCTCCTCATCAAAAGTAACATTAGTAGATTCTTTTACTATCATTGAGCGTTTGTTGAACACTCGATATCCCTTACTCTTGGCGGCATAGCTAAGAAAAATACTATCGTCAGCTTTGGCATCAAACTGGCCTAAGTTATCTTTGGTATTGAGGATAAAATAGCGACAAATGAACACTCTAAAATAAGATACATTGGGGGTCCTACCAAACCAAAGTTCATAGGGTATTTTCTTTGAAATAGGTCGAATAAGCACCCTATTCAAAATATGGCAAGTTGTACTGACAGCTTCTGCCCAAAAAAAATTTGGAAGTAAAAATTTATTCAGCATGACTCTAGCCATATCGCCAAGAGTCCTATTATTCCACTCCACAACACCATTTTGTTGAGGAGTTCGAGGACAAGAAAACTCAAGATCAAAACCATTTGCTTTGCAAAACTTTTAAAAATCAAAATTTTCGAATTCGCCTCCATGATCGCTTCAGATTCGAGTAATCATGTAGCCTGTTTCGTTTTGGACCTTTTTGACAAAGATTTTGAAAACTAAAATCTTATCGCTTTTGTTTGAAAGGAAGAAAACCCAAGTGAATCTAGAAAAATCATCTACTATAACAAAAGCATAGAATTTTTCACCAAGACTGGCTACTCTACTGGTACCAAATAAGTCCATATGCAGTAATTGCAAGGATCTAGTAGTACTTACAGTGTTTATGGAATGAAATAAAGATTTGGTTGCCTTATTCAGTTCACATTCGGCACATACCGTGTCCTTCTTGAATGTGATGTCGGACAGACCTCTTACTAGCTTCTTTGTCGATAGCCTGGATATAGTATCGATATTGGCATAACCAAGATGATGATGCCACAACAGTCTCTCATCCTTGTGGGTGTAGAGGTATCTTCCTGCACTGTTAGTATTTCTAGATAGATAGAAAATATAAATGTTATCTTCTCTTATCCCTTCAAAAGCAATATCTCCCGTTGACCTATCATAAATATAGCATTTATTTTGTCCAAAGTTAATATCATATCCATGATCAGCAAGATGACTTATGCTGAGCAGGTTATGCTTTAACTCGATCACTAGGTAGACATCCTTTATTACAGGAGAAGGAGGATAACCAATAGTACCATTACCTATGATGTTGCCCTTTAAATTGTTACCGAAGGATACATACCCTTTCCTCTTCATCGATAGTGACGCGAAAAGATTTTCATCTCACATCTTATGTCGCGAGCATCCACTATCGAGAATCCACTTGCTTTTAGTTGAGGAAGTAAGGTCCACCTACATCACAAGTAGATGTGACCTTTGGTACCCAAGTTCTTGTGGGTCCTGAAATGTTAGTCTTTGGTACCCATGCATATAGATTAATATCAACTAATTTCCTGATTCTATATTGTGGTGAGATATGACCATGTAATCTACAGTATATACAAGTAGCATGTCTATTGGTGTTTGGAGCAGGTTGATAGTGATGTCTATATGCAGCATGGTGATAGTTGTGTGGAATAGCAGGATAGTGACAATATGTAGCAGCAGGATGATAGTTATGTCTATGTGCAGCATGGTGGTAGTTAGTAGGATAGTGACCATATGTAGCAGCAGGATAATAGTTATGAGTAGATTGAGAATGATGTCTATGTATATGTGGTTTACGTGTTGCATGTGAGTATGTGTACATATAAGCATGATTATGTGCTGCATGTGGATGACGTATTTTACTATTATGAGTGGTCTTGTGTTTTGTGTGTGTTTTGTGACTGTGTGATTGGATTTGAGGTTGAGTAACCTGTTTCCCCAATGTAATATCTAATTTTTTAGAGGCAGCATTTAGTTTATTACACTTAGCATTTAGACCATCAATCTTAGCAATAGAGATCTTGTGTTTGTTCTTTTCTTCAGCAATCTCTTTGTGGAGTGCTGAGATCTCATGTGTTTGCTTTTCAATAAGTGCTTCGGTATCATATAGGCTTAACTTAAGCTTGGACACCTCATATGTGACTTTCGTGGGTGGAGTGTCTAACATTATCAAGTAAGGAAGAAAGATTTTGAATCTCTATTTCATATCCTTTGATTTTCTTCCTGGCATGCTTATATTTACTAATGACTTTCTTGTGGTCATTTAGTAAATCATTAAACGCATCGCCAAGTTCATCAAAAGTAAAGTTATCGAGAGTATCGCTAGTTACCTTCTCGGATGTTGCCATTAGGTAGACATTAGCGGTGCCTTGAAGAGTGTTTTTTTCTTCATCGAAGTCACTTGCTTCGCTTTCGTGCCAAATACTAGTGTTGGTATACTTTATTGAAGAAGGCTTCTTGTAGGGATTCTCATATCTGTTGCCTTTCTTTGCGAAAGAACAGTCCTTTCCAACGTGTCCAGTCTTTTTGCAGCCGTAGCACCTTGGTTCTTCCTCGTCGTCTTCTTGTTGTTCCGTTTTTCTTCGATTGAAATGAAGAAACTTCTTGAAGTTGAGGACTAGAAGAGCTTGATTATTACCTTCAGACTTGTCGTCATTAGTCTCTTCAGGATCAGCCCTTCGACGATGAGCTTTCAGGGCAATTTTTTTGTCTTTGGAGCAGGTTCGTCGAAGTCTTTGAGATTGAGCTCGTGGGTTATCAGCTTTCCCATCAAAGTTTCCATAGACATTATGGTGAGATTATTGCCTTCTATGATAGCTGTTACCTTAGGGTTCCAGATCTTTGGTTGCCCCTTAAGTAACTTGCAGATCTTCTCATGATTTGTATATTATTTGCCAATAGATGATAGAGGGTTGATGACGTCAAGGAACCTTGTAAACATTTGGGTGATCGTCTTATTAGGATTTATCTTGAACGCCTCGTATTCTTGAGTAAGACGACTAATTTTAGATTCCTTGACTTGAGTGGTTCCTTTATGCGTCACTTCTAGAAGCTTCCATACTTCGTACGAGGTGGTGCATATTAAGACCCTGTTAAATTCATTCCTGTCTATTACACAGAAAAGAGCATTAATAGCTCTAGCATCTAGACTCGCCTGTTTATTTTTCTCGTCAGAATATTTGTCTTTGGGTTTCTCGATGAGATCTCTATTGACAACTATTCTTGCGTGCTTTTTGTAACCATCGGTGAAGTCTAGAGACTTGAGATAGAAACTCATCCTAGTTTTCCAATAGGTGTAGTTGGTTCCATCAAATAGGGGTGGCCTATAAGTGGACTGTCCTTAACCATGGTTGGAAAATATAGGTTGTGTGGTTGCCATGGATCAGTTGTAGGATGTTAGTCCTTGTAAAGAGAACAGATCTCTGATACCAATTGAAGTACAGTTAGGCAACTCTACAGGAGGGTGAATAGAGTTTATAACGATAATAATCAATTAAAACTTAAACTCTTTTCACCAACAAAATAATTACAGTAATATAAATGCGAAAATAAAACAGTCAAAGAGCAAACGCAAACACAACAAGATTTTTAATCTGGTTTTCCTCGTGGAGGACTAGTCCAGGCCTGAGAACTCTAGCTCAGGATTGAAATCCACTATTTATGAAATAGGGTTACAACCACGTGCCTTTTCTCAGAAGAGCATGCCAACTTCTTTTAATGATCGCTGTGGCGAAACTTGGACTTTTCCAACTGACTTACAACTTCGTGCACTTTAAACTTCTAGCTGAATCATACTGAGCAACTTGAACGGTTGGAAAGTTTGAAAGATAAGTTGGATGGGAAGGTAGAGCTCTTTAATATGTAGGCTTATGTAAGAGAAGAAGAAGAAGAGAAGATTGGATAATTTGAAATGAAAGAATTCAAGGCCTATTTATAGTGTTCTAGATAGGCAGAATTCGGCCACAATTATGTGTCCAAAATTTAAATTTTTTTGGCCGTTGGACTACTAGCAGTGAATAATCCCTAAAAATTTGCTTCCTATAATTTAGGGGACAAAGTTCAGCCCGAACTCTGTGTGGAGGCAGAGTTCGGCCAGAACTCTGTCTCCTTTGGACAGAAAGTTCATAAATAGGCTTTGGCTTGTTGGGCTGTTTGGCTATTGGATAAATGGACCTATGAAGGTTAATTCTAGCCCAAAGCTTCTCAGTATGACTCAACGTACATTTGCCTATACTAAAAAAATAATAAACTTATAGACTCTAGAATACCGAAAGCAGCAATTCTTCAGGCAGCTGTTGACTTGAACTGATGTGATGATTTGATCGATTTAGAGCGTGATGTGTCAAATTGGACTATGACAAATATTGTTTTGTTAATTGTCAGGATTAGGTTGACTGTGATCCGGTTTGGGTCAACAGATGTGGGCAATAATCGCCCACACACTATGACCGGACATGCTAAGCACACTCTACTAACTCCTACAAGCCTATTACCAATGAGTATATTCATCCTCTCTGACAATGCCTCGAACTTCAATCCAATACGTGTCATAAATCGTGCAGATATAAAAGAGTGGGTAGTCCCTAAATCAAATAATGCTACTGCAGGAAAAGAGGTAACAGAAATATTACCTGCAACCACGTCACCTGAAGCAAGTGCATCCTCCAGTGATAAGGTAAAGGCCTGGCCCTGGCCTTGCTGAGCTTCCTGCTGCTGTCTTTCTTGTCCATGCTATTGCTGTGGCCTCTGCTGGCCTTCCTGGTTCTGTACCTAGCAAAACATCTGAGCCTGCATCGGTAGACGCTAGGCTACCGGCCTTACGACCAATGATGGTCCTCTGCTCGGTGCTGCCCCCGGAGCTGGCAACGTCAAAAACTGCTGAACTGACCCTCCTGGCCTCTATATCATAAAATAATTGGCAATCATATGGTCTGGAATGCCATACCTCATGCACAACCCATTAGCTGAACGACACACATTCCTAGTGTGCCCTCCCTTACCGCAGTAAGTACATCCAATGGGCGCCCCCTGGCGCTGCTGCTGGTTCCTCGGCTGTTGATACCGAACTTGTGCTGTTATCTCTGATACCGCCATCCTCTGTGGTGTTCCTGACTCATGAATACGGATGCCAGGTGTTAACGTCGATGTTCGCTGCACTGCTCCTCCACCCCTACTCTGGAGATGAGACCTCTTATGGCCCCCATGTCTTGGCGTCAACCTTTGTTGGGTGAGTTCATGCCTCCGAGCTGCTGTTAAAATGATATCAAAATTCTGATTGTTGTGCCCTTCTACTAGCTATAGAATCTCCAAATAAAGTCCCTACTGGAATCTTATAGCCTTTTCTGGCTCCGTAGCCACCATCGTCGGTGCAAACCGACTAAGTCTGCAGAACTCTGCTGCATATCCATCTACCGCCTTACCAGCCTGCTTGAGACTGATAAACCTCTGATGTAGCTCATACCGCGCTACTACGCCAAAGTACTTGGCCTTGAATCTGGTACTGAAGCTATCCCAAGGAACATGACACCTCATTCCAACCACTTCTGATGCCCACCAGTTGTGGGCGAGAGCCTGAAGCAATAATCTGACTTGGTCAACCTTCTCTTCTGCTGGAACCTTTGTTGCAGTCAATATGGCCTCAATATCGTGAAGCCAAGAATCCGCCGTGATGGCATCCTACGTGTCGTCAAAGTATCTCGGGTTAAGTCGACAAAACCTCTCCGACGCTCCCGAATCATTCCTGACACTTCTCTCAAAGGCTAATTGTAACCCTTGATTCAATAGCATATTCTGTTCCTACTGCTGGGTCTGATGTTACTGATGGGCTGCCACATGACGCTGCTGAGTGGCCAGAAACTCCGGATAATCTCCAGGAGTGCTTCAGCATCAGGTACTGTCGTCGCTGCCGGCACCGCTGGGGGTGCAAGAGTTTCTAGAACCAGTGTTTCTACTAGCTCTGATATCACTTCCACTCAAATCTGGTCTGGAGAAGGTATTTTTTCCTGCTTCTGCCCCGTCGAGCCATGCTCTACTAGACGTTCCTCCATGTTGGCCTAGCTAGCTACTTAGAAAGAAGCACCCCTATAGGAAAAGATACAAGATATCAAATGACAGGACGAGGAAGATTCCAAAAGCAATTCAAGTTATCAATCAAGGTGAGGAAGAGAAGACGGGACAAGAGATCAAGGGGACAAGTTTTGATTGAGACTCTTATAAGAGTAACACCCCACAAGTCTAATAACCAGACTTATATGGGCTACCAATAAAACCTTATCACGTTCCAGTACCAGAATATGGAGATGGAGTAGGCCAGATACTCCATATGAGGTATGCAAATATCATACGACGATCGTGGCTGTCAAGAGATAAGGTGGTGCATGCTACAATCAAGTCTCCTATCGTCTCACAGAGCCTCTATGTCCCAATCATTCAAAACAAGAAAACATCAATTAATGAGCATATGAGATAAAGCAGTAAGGCGTCCCCGACGCTTCATCAAAATGATCATGAAGGTCTAGCTTTATAAGTTAGCTATCCCAGAGAGTCATAGGTACATAATCGTATTCAGCTGCAGTCTGATTTAATTACAATTATGCAAAGACAAAATATCCAGATTAACTGACTAAACAGGTGCCGGTGGCTAAACGCCAGAACATAAGTGATAAAAACTAGAGTGGTGGAGAAGAAACCCACTCAAGTCCCCCACCAGCCATGCTCCTAGTATGCACCATTGACGTCAGAAAGAAAGGTCGGATCCACAGACTCTGCTATGTGATCTGGCCAAACAAAACCAGCGGGGTCAGCCCCGAATAGCAAGTACCACAAGGGAGCACAAAAGAGTGAGATAAAACCCAAGCATAAAATAATAATATTAGTAAGGGCTTCCGGTCGTAACCTTGGTCCACAGCCTGTCATAGCACGATAGACCAACCCAACAACCAAACAAGGACATAGGTTGGACCATGCACCATGATAGTCCATGTTCCTCTGCTACTAACGAAAGGTACAAGGCACAGTCAAGTCATTTTTCAAGCGGCCATTCACTCCTGCGGCTTTCTATATTTGGCGGAGTTATCCCCGTGATACTAATTAAAAAGAATCCTCAGATCGTGTCAACCCAGCAGGGCTAGCCAAACTATTAGACATATAGCATATTGATTATGCACCGATTCTTCGGAGAGCTACTGCGCTAAAATATATAACACATAGCTCGTAAAAGTCGGATATGGTCATCTGCTAAAGGCGAATGAAACCATATCCATGGCGGCCAACCCGATACGTCAGGACTGGACCAGGGGTGACTAGTATGGCACGAACTCGGGATTCTTCCCACCCAATGCATCTACCAAGTTAGTTGCCTAGTTAATCCCTAGATTATCCTCGAAGTTCGTATGTCGTGGTCACATGCTCACTCCCTTAGATGTCGTACAATGTACGAGTACCACAAGAAGGGATCTGTACTGGCTCGTGGAGTCATACGTAGGTCCCCCTTCTTGGTGCAATGTAATACACAACACATACCACGTCATTGCTACCGACTATTCACTATGTAAATGCTGGACTCTTGGATGTACTGGTAAGTATCACGTAGGAACACTTAGCACATAGGATAGCACCTCAGTGCTCACATAGATTGTACCTTAGTATACACATAGGTTTATCCAGCACTCGTATAGGTAGTCAGATCAAGAATGAGGATCAAGACACAAGGAAGCATGGGTTCGAGGGCTCATAAGGCCAAACTGCATGCGGCCAAGGATCATGCGGCCGAAGTTTCATGCGGCCAAGCTGCATGCGGCCAAGGGTCATACGGCCAAGCTGCATGCGGCCAAGGGTCATGCGGCCGAGGCTCATGCGGCCAAGGCTCATGCGGCCGAGGCTCATGCGACCGAGGCTCATGCGGCCAAGGCTCATACGGCCAAGGCTCATCCGAACAAGGCTCATGCGGCCATGGCTCATACGACCGAGGCTCATGCGGCCAAGGCTGCTCATCTTCTACAATATCCGAGAAAGATGGCCATGGAACCCATGAACTTCAAACTTGCAAAACTCGATAAAACAAAAAAAATCTAACTTTTCAAAGGTCAAATTTGGGTAAAATGAAATGCTCTACCACATGGAATAACTAGATTTTGAAAACAAGCAAGTTTAATAGATCAAAACCAAGAAAAATTAAAAATAACATAAACTTAGGTCTACAAGAATCTATCCATCAAAATCGAAAATACCAAGTACTAAACTTGTAGAGGATGATGAGAAGAACAATATAGACAAATAATATCAAAGAAAAAAATCAAGGATGAAAAAATGAACAAATCTTCATATTTGAGCAAGTTGTACTTGTCTAATGGTGGCGATTGAGGGAATTGAATGAGAGAGTAAATAAGGAAAGAGAGTGTGGTAGAGATTATTTATAGTGGGTGAGGGTTAGCTCCACCAAACCCTAATCTCTAAACATGCTCTAACCATTCCACTAATGACATGTTTAAATGCTACATGCAATAATTAGTAAAATAATAAATTAAAGATGCACATATACAAATACTGTACACAGGAATCAAGGAATAAAAATACATATGTCGGGATCGGAGAGTGACACGCAACATTCTAAAAAACCAAACTTTCTCAAGTCATTCGTATAATAGCAGTTTCGTGACAATTATGCCACAACTGCATGCTTCACGTACGAAGCATATACCTTTCAATGCTACGACAGTTCCGCGGCATTGCAGGACAAGTTGTCCATTTCCCTTACAAGGACATTTATATATTTCCATTACATTGGTGCACGCTTTGATACTGGTATTTGATGTTCCATTATCTAGTGTTCAATGTTCTATGGCCCGTGCACTTGATGCATACCACGATATAGTTTTCGATGTTTTACGTTAAATGTTCTCCAATTCGGGCACCCTATGCATGCACGCCTCATTATTGTTATTCAATGTTGTATAGCGAATCGTACACTTGATACACATTTCGATTCAATTGTTCGATGTTCTATCTTAGTGTTTGACATACACTATGACTTATCTCTATCTGAGCAACGTACGTGGAACTGGTAAAGTTACATACATGATATGTACTTTTTATTAGGGCATGAAGGAGTAGAGGAGAAGGGACAAAGTCGATTCAACTTAAGTCGACTTGCCCATCGCTCGTCGAGCCGATGCAATTCGACTCCTAACTTCGTTGCACAATCATCTCGATCAATCTAACCACAAGAGCACTCCACTTTTCTTTGAACTAACCGACTGATTCAACCAACGATGTCTATACCTCAACCCGTTGCGAGGCGATAATCTGAACGTAAGGAATTCTAGCACGTTACTTACACATAAAACTAACTAAAATATGCTCCATTAGCGACGTAAATTTAGCGACGCTCGTATAACGTTGCTAAATTGTGCACATTAGCGACATTTAATTGAAACGACGCTAATAGTCACTACTAGCGACGAAAATAGCGACGTGACAACGACGTATATTAGTTACATGAGCTAGTCGTCGCGAAACGTCGCTATGACGTCACGAATAGTGACTAATTTAGTGATGTTAAAATGAAAGTCGCTAAATTCTAATTAAATTCCCCCCAACGATTCATTCTCCCCCATTTTACTGTAAACCCCCGCCCTGAGTTTTTTGAGAAATTATTATTATTAATTTTTGGACTCAATATAATGAATTAGGATTTTAGTAAATATCTAAATCTAGTATATTTTATATTTAAGGGATTTTTTTTATAGAGGATGTGTATGTATATGAATAAAGTCCTACGGGTATATGTGTATATATATATGTGGCTACCACCCTATAATCAAGGTGGGCCTTTTTGTAAAAACCAAATTATAAAAGGGGCCTGATATAAATTTCCAATTCAAACCTGTGATGGCCGACCCTTTTTAAACTCAAATCTGTAGACAAACAGATTTTTCCTGCACCAATTCGATCTCATCCCAAATTGATTTCATTTAAATCCTAGGAAGAGATTGACTATATATCTATACGTATGTATGGAACCAGTCATCCCCACTTTTTCTCATCGAACCCTAGCCTCCTTTACCGTACCCGCCGACTTTCCTTCGAGGACCTCTGTATATTCTTGGCAGCCACAAGGAAACTCTTCAATAAGGTAATGAACAAAACCCTTTTTGAATCCACCAAGATTAGAACAGGTTTATTATTCAAGGTTCCTCTCATCTTAATGGTAGAATGATGATAAAGGCAAATAGGAATCGAGTTAGCATATTTTGCTCCAGGATTCGTGTGTGAGAATCTACTATCCACGAATTAATGGGATTGTACCAGGGATCGAATAGATTCCTGTGTATCCTAAGTAACTCGTATGAGTAGAAGTACAAAGCAGGGGGAATTAACTCGTGTGCGTATATTTATATTTCTACATAGGTGTATGTTTACATTTCTACATAGGTCATGGACCTAGCTCGGGATGCTTTACCCAAGTATCGGCAAGGAGTCAAGAGGCCTATTAGAATCGAGTGTAACCTTAAGTATCTGATCCTAAGTATCAAGATTGATATTTATATAACCCAACCAACCTTAGCAGCATCTGATACTTGGAACCATGTCCACGCCTATAGCAGGAGGAGGCCTAGTATCATATTCGACTTTGGTACTAGTGTGGAATTTAGACTACAATAAAATATAACATGGCCTAAAATGTAGTGTCTTGAACAGTAGGGATAAAAGAAGGAGATACGAATGTATGAAGTGCAAACAGGACCAGGTACATAGGCTAAAGGGGGGAAACAACTATGGACTGAACTTTATGGCTGAATCAATTGGGCACATAGGTAATTATGGTTCCCATCGGATTATGAACTCAAATGCATTTGAAAGAAATGAGTTAGGAATGCAACCAGTGTAAGGATCAAATGATATGTAGGAATCATCATATTAAATCTAATGATACCTAGCATAGCCATTAGAGCTAATTGAAATTGCTGTCATAAAACCCTCGTGTAACCCAGTATATACAGAACATGGGATACATTGCTGGTATCAGTGCATCGAAGTCATATGTCGGGTACCAATTGGATAACAGGTGTGGGTTCTAGTTGGGGAATCCATAAGTTGTAGATGACAGTACTTGAAATACCTACAGGACATTATAGCATGCAGGAAACACATTAGCACCTTGGTCAGGTGACATGTTCTATTATCCTAGTAAGCCAAGTTCATGATATACCAGTAACACTACATCCACTTTGGCCTAAGTTCAAAGTATGAGGTAGATGTTTAATGGAAGAGTGTAGAAAACTTTGTATGTTGGTATCAGAGTATAGAAGACTCTGTATACGGGTATCAAGAATTGAATCGTGTGCCATAGTAAATTGCACATATAAAGGAGGGGTATGTTTCAGTCGAGTATTATCAGAGGTGTAACAAGGAATGCCTATAACTGTGGGGTTAGACAGTATTTAGAGGGAGGATACACATATGAGGGTACTAGTTGCAGATCATGTGTCAATTGACACATAAAACATCAGTCGTGTAGATAGGGATGAGTTCGCATATGACATCAACAGGTCATATGTCTTAGTATAATAAGAGAGGAGTATCAAGTAGAAATCTGGGAATATAACAGTAGTAGTCCTAGGACACCAAAGGGGATTAGCTACCTGTGTATAACTGTAGGATTGGGAAGGAGTTATGGTTGTGAGTGTGAGGGTCTTTTCTTCCAAAATACTGCAGTTCAAGTAGCAGTAGGTTGGTCTCAGAGATTGGGAGTATTCAATGTTTAAGATAGGTACCTGTGAGTTAGCCTATATGTACGTCAGATGTCTACTCCTACAAACAGTGTAGGTGCCAGCACAAACAATAGTATAGGATATAACAGCTATTGCGTAACAAAAACACAGTGGTTCCTTACAAACAATTGTATCAGGGAATCCAAGTCTAGCTTAAAAAGGAGGAATGGTATCTACAATATCCAGTATGACCATTCCAGTTAAGATGGCTAATCGTGTATCAGTTAGTATAAGACATATATCATGTGTAGATGAGAATGTAGAAAAGTCTAAATATGAGTTTAGCATAGGAATCAGGTTTGAGTGTACATGCATATGCAGTACAAATCCCTACATAACATGATGTGCAGGATGGACCCCAGATTTGGACACGAGTACACGTACAGACAACTTAGGAAATTAGAGTATGTATCAACAGGGTTAGGATAGACAGGTGTGTAGGCACTATAGTTTCACAGATAGGTAAACAATAGAATTAAGATATCCTGTGGATGAGGGGTATCAACAATCCCCTAAAAACATTTTTGTAGGTTAATATAGGATTTAGTTATAACAAGTGCAACATAATTGGGAATGTGTGTCTCAGGTGATCCATTGGTGGTGCATCTAGTTATCCCATGGGGGTGAGAGTGCAAAAAGGTTAGTAGAGTATCAGTAGTATCTGTACACACTTGGTACAGGAGAAAGACTGAAACTTCAATTAGATAAAATATTTTCTTATTTTAATTCATTTATTGACATAGTAAACTCATAAAACAGATTACTTGGACATCGATACGGATTGTAACCCGTACCAACAATCGAGACCATATGCAAGTATACCTTGCCTTTCTTTACAGCTTTATTTACATGCTCTGTCTTTCATTATCCAGTTTCTTCCATTTATTATTGCCATGTGTTTTTTATATCATCCTAGTATTTTACTTCATTGATACATAGCTCTTGTTTGACAGTTAGTCTTATGTTTTATTGAACGTGTTCACACTTATGTCTCGATTGAGTCGTGTCATGGGTTGAGAAGTTATAAACTGAACTACTGTACCTTCATATTTTGAACCTTGAAGCTAACCTGCGAGTCCATATTAGGGGCGAGGGTTAGTAGTATTTGGTCCAGACCTGCGAGTCCATATTAGGGGCGAGGGTGATTCCTGAAGCTAACCTGCGAGTCCACACTAGGGGCGAGGGTTAGTAGTTGATCAAACCTACGAGTCCACACTAGGGGCGAGGGTTTGAGTATTCGATTTGATTATTCGTTGACATCTTGACATGAGTTCTCTTGTCTTCGTCCAGCAGTTCATTTATGCGTAGTCAGTGCACAGATTCATGTTTTATCACTGCTTCGTTTACTTTTATTCTGGATTTTCTTCATGCATGATAAACTATTAGAAAGGCTCATTTTTATGTATCTTGCTAGTCCTCTGAGAACCTGATGATCTCTTCAGGTTTAGCCGAGTTTGAATCAGGAGCAGACGAGAGGGTTGAGTCAGCATCAGACCGCGGGACTTCACAGTTGAGGTTGCCTTGATTTGTAGGGTGTATTCAGATAGTATATTTTATGTATTTTTCTCTTACCGTCTATTGGTAGTAGATTTGTGTCCACCGGACGTGACTTTGATTCTTAGAGGCATTCAGTTATATTCTTTATTGCTCAGTTTCATGTTTGATTCATTGATTTTGGTTGTGCCTTGATTAATCTATGGATTAGATATAGATTACCATGAGATTCTAGACTGCCATGACTCGTGTATATTAGACAGCGTTCTACCGCCGACACTGCGGCGTAGGCTGGGCTTGGACATGTCTTATATCCGAAAGCGGGTGCGGGTCGTGACATTTACTCTCTCACTATCTCTCCTTCCTCCCTCCGGCGCTCTCACTCTCTCCGGCGCTCTCACTCTCTCCGGCGATTCTCACTCTCTCCGGCGACTCTTACTCTCTCCGGCGACTCTCACTCTCTCTGGCGACTCTCCTCCTCTCCGGTACGTGACTCCCCCTCTCTCTCTATTTTGGTTGTTGGTGGTTGGGGGGTTGCGGGTGGTTGGGGGGTGAGCGATGGAGGGGTGAGGGGCATGGGGGATGCGGGTGGTTGGGTGGTGAGTGGGGGTGGCTGGGGGATGGGGCAAGGGGTGAGGGCGGCTGTGGGTAAGGAGGGGGGCTGGGGGGAGCGGTGGGTTTGGGTTCGAGATAGGGGTGGGGGTGTATGGGGGGGGGAGGGGTGTGGGGGTGAGGGCAGCTGAGGGCGAGGAGGGGGGCTGGAGGGAGGAGAGGGTTAGGGTTAGGGTTAGTGGTGGTTGATGGGGGAGGGGAGCAGGGGGTGTGAGAGGGGGGCTGGGGAGGGAAGGGAGGTTGGTGGGGGAGGGGTTGGGGATAGGGTTCGGGTTAGGGTTAGGGGGGTGTAGGGGGGAGGGGTGCGCGGGGCTTGGTCAGGGGCACTGATAGTGCCGAAAAATCTGATAATTTCGTAATAATTATTTGTTTTCCGACACCGAAAAATCTGATACTCCGATTCAAAAGCACCGATAGTGCCGATATTTGTAACAAGTAGTTTTGTTGGTAGGTTAATTGGTAACATTCTATTCATGAAATGGATAGGATTGGTATTATTCTAGATACGACAATCCAACCCATTTCCCTCGGCAATGATGATACGACAACCTATCACTATATCTTTTAGTAGTAGATGATGTCTTAGTATTACATTATGTGGGTTTATCTTGATTCTGTTATATCCTTCAGATACTAGATTCGATAAGAATATATACTACCCCATATGTACATAGCATAGATGATTCACACTAATGTATGCTAGAATGAATTTTGGGTTGTGTTTTGAGCCATCCGTTCTCACACTTAAAATAGATTTAAATGAGTAATGTGTGTCAATCTTTGTTTTTGTATTTTCGACGAACCCAGGGATTGGATTCTGTATTTTGTATTTTGGATTCTGTATTTTGGCTCTAGCTCCAGCTCCATTTGCATTAATCTACGATACGATATGGTGATCAGGACATAGTCCCTGCAGCCATTCGACTAGCGAGGCAGAAACTATGTAGCCGTAGATAAAGTTGACTGTCCTCCGACCCTCATCCTTCGACAATGATGATATGACAACCTATCACTATATCTTATATAGTAGCAGATGATGTCTTAGTATTACATTATGTGAGTTCATCTTGATTCTGTTACATTCTTCAAATACTAGATACGATAAGAATATATACTACACCATATGTACAGAACATAGACGATTCACACTAATGTATGCTAGAATAAATTTTACGTTGTGTTCTAAGCCATTCGTCCCCACACTTGACAATTCAGCATGTGAAATATATCGTTGAAGAACATAAAACTTGTGGTCGTTACTGTAGAAAGTGCAAACTGACATGAACTGACGCACGAAAAGAAGGGGATCAAAGCTGTAACAAGTAAAGTTGTGTTTTGGATGTTCTACTCTTGTAAGCTCTTTGTTCAGAAAGAAAGATATAATTAATACAGAACATGTATCGAGTTTATAACTCTTGTAAGCTCTATACTTGAGTTATGAACTCGATACTTGTTCTATATTCTTTAATTATATCTTGCTTTGTGAACAAAGATTATACAAGAGTTCTTTTTCTAAAGAACAACTTTACTTGTTCCAGCTTTGAGCCCCTCATTTTCGTGCGTCAGTTCATGTCGGTATTCACTTTCTGCAGTAACTTCTTCCAATTAACCTCCATCCCTTGGCAATGATAATACGACAACCTATCTTGATTCTGTTATTATAGTAGATGATGTCTTAGTATTACATTTTGTGGGTTCATCTTGATTCTGTTACATCCTTCAGATACTAGATTCGATAAGAACATATACTACACAATATGTGCAGAACATTGATGATTCACACTAATGTATGCTAGAATGAATTTTGGGTTGTGTTCTGAGCCATCCGTTCTCACACTTAAAGCAGATATGAATTAGTATTGTGTGTCAATCTTTGTTTTTGTATTTTCGATGAATCCAGGGATTGGATTCTATATTTTATATTTTGGATTCTGTATTTTGGCTCCAGCTCCATTTGCATTAATCTACTGTATGACATGGTAATCAGGACATAGTCCCTGCAGCCATTCGACTGGCGAGGCAGAAACTATGTAGCCGTAGATGAAGTTGACTGTCCTCTGACGCTCATCCCTCGACAATGATGATATGACAACCTATCACTATATCTTATATAGTAGTAGATGATGTCTTAGTATTATATTATGTGAGTTCATTTTCATTATGTTACATTCTTCAGATACTAGATACGATAAGAATATATACTACACCATATGTACAGAACATAGACGATTCACACTAATGTATGCTAGAATGAATTTTGGGTTGTGTTCTGAGCCATCCGTTCTCACACCTGGCAAAAAATTATCGATCTTACAATTATATTCTTTGTGAATATCCGTTCTCACACATATTCGTTCTTATAATTATATTCTTTGTGAATATCGATCTTACCAGATGGCACCCATGACCCGAGCAGCGGCACGTCGTTTGATGGAAACAATGAATGCTGAAGTGGCTCCTCCTACTGTTAAGGAGGAAGTGGCACCGGTAGCTAGTGAGACCAGGAGTTCCATTCATGTAGCACCCAGTTTTTCAAATGAGGGTAATTTTGAAATTTCGTGTTTATAATTATTTTAATAATGATATTTAATTCATGATATGATTTTTGGTAATTTTAAATCATTTTAAAATTGTTTAAATTAATGACTTGTGGTTTTGACGTTTTGCTAGTGAAACCCTAGAGACTGTTTGACCTAGAGCCTAACCATATGATTATGATATTTTAATATCATTTTTGGCCTAAGGATATTTTTGCATTTGACCTCTTTAAATTATTTTGATATTATTTTATTATTTATGATATTGTTTTGGGATTATTTGAGTCGGGTTCGAATTTCATCTCAATCTGACTTATAACGGGGACCCGGGGGTAGTTTGACTCTAGTGGGACCCACACACTAGTTAGGCATGGCCCACACGATATTAATTTTAGTCCACATGATAGAAATATTTTAGTTAGAGGTTAGACTAATTATTATGGATAAGGTTAGTGTGATTAGAGACTTTAGAATGACTAATTTAGCCCCAACCAATTAGCTATTTCCTAATACTCATAGAATAGGTTAGTAGGGGCTTTTGGACTTTTCCTAATAGGACAAAACCACCTTTATGGCCAGCCACAATAAGGATAGGGTTGAGCCTCCCATTTGTCATTATCCATCTATTTTTCTCTCTCTTGTTCTTCCCCAAATTTTTAGAGAGCAATTCCTAGCAATTTCTCCACCAAACCCTTCCATTTCACCACCAAATCTTCTTCTTTCCTTCTCCATTCTAGCCAAGGAGGAAGCTACCCAAGTTTTGGAGGATTCGGAGCTCGTTCGTGTCCTTTTGGAATCTCTACGTGTCGGTGTCGCTCCGGAAAGGTTTTTCTTCGATTCGATCTACCGGGAGGTATAAATCCCTTCTCCTTTTCATTTCCTCATGCATATAGGTCTATTTTGAACCCATAGGAATGACCCCCATGGTTGTATCTCCATTTGTGTCCATTTTGTGTCCATTTGGAGGTCATAGGAGTGTCCTTTGTGTTGTGGATGTGTTCATGTTACATATATAGATTTATATATATATATATATTGTAATGAGAGTGTATCTATATTTATATATGTAATAAATGGTTCATGATGATTATATAATCAAGTTTGTGAGTGTGGTTCCTCATATTATTATTGCTAGTATTGTTGTGGATAATTAGGATATATATTGTGTATTCTTTTGGCTCAAACTACCCAAATCCGTCATGATTTTTATCCACGTTTTTAATTTCAGCCCTAACTTAGAAATGTCATAACTTCTAGCTCAAAGCTCGGTTTAATCTCCCATTTTTTTAAAAGAAGCGTATTGAAGTTAGCTTTCCAGAAACATGTATTAATAGGCCTAATTCTTTCTGTAACTTTCTGGAGAATTATTTGAGTGTCAGCTGTACGAAAGACAAACGCGTTCTCGGTGTTTTCGCGATTCCGGGAGTTTCCGGAAACGAAAACGCGATCCGTTTGAAGTTTCGGAAAGCTAACACATAGATCTATAACATACTTTAATCCTAGATTATAATTCATGCTGAGATGGTACAGTATTGATTATTAGTAGGAGTTACTATTCGGTATATGCATTTTATGCACCCTTGTGTGTAATATAATGTTCTATTTGATTTTAACCCATGTTAATGTATATATATTATGTAATTAAATAGAGAATGCAAGCATGAGTAAATGTTTAAATAAATGATGTATGAGGTGTAAGTATCCTATCTAATGTAAGCATGTATAAGTATGGCTTGTAATGAATATGTAGGTTCCATAGTATATAATGTATGGTGCATATAGTCGTACAAAAGAATAAATAAATGATAAATAAATGCAAGCATGAATGTAATGTAATAATAGATGTAATATATGCAATATACAAGTTAATGAGATATAATGTTCTATGTTAACACAAATCCTATATTACCTCATGTACCCCTTATACTATGTTGACACTATCACACTTGACACTTTGTTCACTTACACTTTGACACTCTTTGATATGTATACACTATGTATGCCCATTTAACCCTCACTTGCCCTTTTGCCATGTTCACATACACACACATAGCCTCTTACATAAGTATTTATGAATACAGTTAACTTAGCTATGTATGTATATTATATATATGTTAGCATATTGTGTTGTAATATATAAGTTTATATAACCATTTGAAATGCCATGATTATAGACCTAATGTTGATACCAATATATGCATGTGTATATGTGTAGGCATATATAGCTTAAAGTAATAGATTACCTAGTGTATATCCAATGTGAATTCTTGCCTATTTGAGTATTGAATAATTGCATGCTATATAGAATTGGGTGTATATTGGCTTGTATAGCCTTGTATTGATGTGTGCTTGCTAGGATAGTCTTGGTTAGGCCTAGTAAGACTTGCTGGATTAGGACATGACCTAGTTTGACCTAGTTTGACTAGTACAGTTGACCAGAGTTGACCAAGGGTTGACTTTGGCCTAGTTTGACCTAGATTCATGTAGAATATATTGTAGTGCTTTATATTACCCTTCTGGACATGTCGTGACTTGTGCTGTTCTAATTAGGAGTCAGACACCTCTCCTCGGACAGTATCTTTACCTTGGACATTCAGATATCAGGCGAGTACATTCTCTGATCATTTCATATCCTGCTTAGAATTATTTTCTGCAGTAGATTACTTTACTTGTACTGTCACGTTGGTCACACGGATTGGTACTATATGGATCCTTTCTTGAGATGTTATCCTCAGGGAGCATCGGGTACTCTATGTTCTGTGCGTTTTACTTTTATAGCGTATCATATGCTTCTTGGTTCTTTGATCACTTACGACATGTACCCTCATGATCGTAGAGTCTTCCTAGAATCTTACACTATTGGGTTACTCCCAGAATCCCCATTTTTATGGGACTTACACTGTTGGGTTACCCCCAGAATTCCTATTTTTATAGGACTTACATTGTTGGGTTACCCCCAGAATCCCTATTTTTATGGGACTACTATGTATCACCTTCGGGGTCTACCACCCTTCGGAGGCTTATCACCTTCGGGGTCTATCACCTTCGGGGTCTGTTACATAGCATCATATAACGTAACCTGGCTGGATCCTTGTGTATTGATCGGGGGTACGGGGCGAGTATTACATGTTTATATTGTACTCTGACTCACTAGTCACTGCTAGTTCCCTATGTATAGTAGATATTTCTATTACAGTTCTCTCTCTGTTTACATACTATTTTCTTTCAGTACCTGTATCTTACTTTACTGCATGATTATATTTTCTAACCTGCTATGATCTGTTGAGATGTACTGTACTCGCTCCTGTCCTGACTGGACCTGTTGATAAATTTTACAGACAGCCTGGAGGTTGCCTGCAGCCTAGAGGAGACAGTAGAGGTTGCATAGATAGCTAGGGTTTTTGCTTATAGTTTATTTCAGTCATCTTGAGTTGTATTTATGGATTACTGTATTTGAGTTTTGAGATGTATTCTGAGTTTGTATCTTAGACACTTAGAATTCTATCTCTTGTATCTCTTTTCGATTTCATGTTTTATCTATCTTCCTTTATGTTCTACCTTAGATGTGATTGAGTTTACATTCGGCTATGTCACCACCATTCGGGGAGTATAAACTGTTTAGTCTTATACTATTAGATGCATTGAGACCTAGGACAGCGTTCTACCGCCGACACTACGGCGTAGGCTGGGCGTTGTTACGTTCTCGTGCCCTAACTCTAGGGTACGGGTCGTGACACGTTTTTAGTGGTGGCCCATGCAGGTCAAGTTTATGTAGTGGTATTCGAACTTGAGTACCACTACAGCCTGTAGTAGGATTAGGATATATTTTGAAGGTACTCAATCACAGTTAGGAACCCTTGAGAGATTCCTTGGACGATCCTTGAGAATCTTATTTTAACTTCGATTTGAAAACTCTCTTTTTCCTTGATTGTTTTATCTTTATTTTCTGTTGTTGAATTTGATGGATTATTGTTGAATTTGGGTTTGTATTTATTGATTTTGATAGAAGATTGTTGAATTTTGAATCTTGACGATTAGCTGTAGCATCCGAGTTTGTATTTATATGATTGAAGGATTTTGTTCATTTTTGAGTTTGATGTTCGTTGATAAATTTGATTTAATTTTTGGGTATTCATTGTTGATTTAATTTAATTTTTGGCAAGATAAAATTATATGGGCTAGGTCATCTATGTTATGGAATCTAGTCTTCTATAGTCACATTAGCCAGCATGGTGAGGACATATAGTCTGACTCTGGATATATTTCTCGGGTGTAGGAATTTAAGGTTTTCGCAGCCAAGCTAGCGGCACCGCAAAAATGTTAAATACCATGATTCTAGAGATATGTGCATAAGTCAAGGGCTCTGTGATTATCGTAGCCTTGCTTACTAGTATGACGAGGATTTAGAGTACCATGATTGTGGATAGACGCATATGATTATCATATTATATCTTAAATATTTTCGAACATGTTTTCTGTACTTTGTTTCAGTCCTTCAAAAAAAAGGGAATTATTAATTGTTTTGTTTTGTTTTGCTTCTCATTATTTAGCTTAGGAGTAACTTTAGCTATTTTATAAACCTTTGTGTAACTTCTTCTATGAATTTCTTCTTAATACAATTAATCGATGATTTTGCTAGACTTTACCTTGGATTTGATATTTTAACTCTGGATTTCAAAATGGTTCCTTCTTTTAAACAGATAAGCAAAATAGATTTTATCGTTATTCCCTTCTTGCTATTATTCTTGTATTACATAATAATAAATCGTCTTGATTACACCAATCACCTGTTTTGCAATATTGGTAGGAATCTAATATTGGTCTTGGTATAGAATCTGATTTTTATATTAGGACATGAGAATATATGTATGAATATATAGTGGATACTTTCCTGACACTTATGCATGCTACACTTGATTTCCACCTATCTAAATAAATATTAATATGTCGTTGATGTTAAATTTTCAAAACCCCAATATTTCTGGTTTTCTGCTTTTCCAGTTTAAATTCGTGAGTTAAATATAAATTTCATGTTATTAGTTATGTTTACATCACTGCACATGTATGTCATACCTAGAGTTTCATTTTTTTAAAAAAAAAATTGTTGAGTTTTGTGTTTAATTTGTCAAATCTGAGACTATGTGCATATTAACCCTTAATACTGGATTTTAAATGTTAGTTCAAATTGTTATTTTAAATGTAATATTTAGAGTTGTGTACATTGTTGTTGTAGGGATATAATGTTAGGTTTCATATTCTTACATGATAGGTTGTGATAAACATTGAGTTGGTTTTGATGTTCAAATTTCTCCAAAATCCTGAAAACTGAATATATGTTAACATTTTCACATTGATTTCAAATGTTCAATTTCAGATTTAACATGTAATATTGAACTGTATGCGTAGATAAATGTATGGATAGTATGTTAGGGTTTCATTTCTATCATGTTAGGATGTATTGGGACCATTGAGATTGGTTGAGATGTTCAAAACCCTAAAATCTGAAACTGTATTATGTTAATATTGCACTGGTTTAAATGTTAGCATCTTTTCAGATTTTGTATGTAAATGCTGAACTAAAACTGGGTTTAACCTTTCAATACTAAGCTATAACCCTGTACAAGGACACACACACCCTAACTTAGTATACACTGTCATGTAACCTAACCCTTTTATCCCTCTATGTTATGATTATATATCTAGATAGATATATATAGAGCTTAGGCATACATGTTATAATATATAAATACATAACTAAGTCTCTACCTTTTTATATATATATATGGTTAGCCATGCAAGTTGTGATTAAATAGATTGTATATTGTAGATTGTTAACCCATATGCCATGATTAGTGTAACTTGATAGTTATTGTTTGAAATCCAAACCCTCATATACACTTTCATGTATATTCACGTACACACACGCCTACTATCTAACCATATGAACACGTCCCCATACATACAATGCTAGCTTTTCCCTCTCTAACGCTCTCTCTATATATATTGTGATTGGATTTCAATGCAAGTGATTTTCAATTCCTTAATTTTTGAATTTGATTTTCTGTACCTTTTTTTTAATAATTGGTAGTTGCCTTTATTTTATTTTGATAATGACCAATTTTATATAGGATGGTAGACAGCCATACAACCTTGATGATTGTTGTTCCCTTACCTTCCAATTAAGACACCCTAGATTGTTTGTGTGTTGATACCATAGTACTGTTTTGACCTAGAATGACCAGTGCACCTAGGTGAGACTTCTAACTGCTACGGTATGCCCTGACCTTGTATACTATTTCTTCAAATTGCATGATTTAGATAAAAAAAATTTAGACCTTAATTGTTGGAAAATAGGGACGTCACTCCATTAGTATCAGTTGTAGATATATATGGGTTAGTCCTTGATGTGGGGATGTGTGTCTATAAACATGTAGCTTAGGAGATTTAGGAGAGATTATAGTATCAGCCTTGATAGGATGTACTAGTCTTTTGGTGAGTATAAATGTGTTATGAGAGATAGGGGCCTATATGTCTTAGTAATGCATCATTCCTATGATAATAGAATGTATTAATAGATGGTTAATAGGAAGATAATAGTTTGAGCATACCTATAGCCTATGATCAGTTCCTTTTCATCCTTAGTTAAGACCACTTTAAAATAGGTCCAGTCCCTTGGATATAGGTTCCAGTTCATATTTTATTGAAGTTCCATTACCGCCGTACAGCAGAGCAGTATTGGAGGTATTCCTAGATTGACACTTTTAGATGTCTGTTTATTATTCTAGTGTTAGGAAGTGTTACCTTAGATTTGGGTAGGTTAGAGGCTCTAGAAGGAGTACTATCGATCTTAAATTTCGAGGACGAAATTTTTCTAAGGTGGGTAGAGTTGTAGCACCCAGTTTTTCAAATGAGGGTAATTTTAAAATTTCGTATTTATAATTATTTTAATAATGATATTTAATTCATGATATGATTTTTGGTAATTTTAAATCATTTTAAAATTATTTAAATCAATGATTTGTGGTTTTGACGTTTTGCTAGTGAAACCCTAGAGACTGTTTGACCTAGAGCCTAACCATATGATTATGATATTTTAATATCATTTTTGGCCTAAGGATATTTTTGCATTTGACCTCTTTGAATTATTTTGATATTATTTATTATTTATGATA
This sequence comes from Iris pallida, assembly GCA_029216955.1. Classification (NCBI taxonomy): domain Eukaryota; kingdom Viridiplantae; phylum Streptophyta; class Magnoliopsida; order Asparagales; family Iridaceae; genus Iris; species Iris pallida. The sequence continues at coordinate 80,105 of JANAVB010038276.1, forward strand.
TTGTTTTGGGATTATTTGAGTCGGGTTCGAATTTCATCTCAATCTGACTTGTAACGGGGACCCGGGGGTAGTTTGACTCTAGTGGGACCCACACACTAGTTAGGCATGGCCCACACGATATTAATTTTAGTCCACATGATAGAAATATTTTAGTTAGAGGTTAGACTAATTATTATGGATAAGGTTAGTGTGATTAGAGACTTTAGAATGACTAATTTAGCCCCAACCAATTAGCCATTTCCTAATACTCATAGAATAGGTTAGTAGGGGCTTTTGGACTTTTCCTAATAGGACAAAACCACCTTTATGGCCAGCCACAATAAGGATAGGGTTGAGCCTCCCATTTGTCATTATCCATCTATTTTTCTCTCTCTTGTTCTTTCCCAAATTTCTAGAGAGCAATCCCTAGCAATTTCTCCACCAAACCCTTCCATTTCACCACCAAATCTTCTTCTTTCCTTCTCCATTCTAGCCAAGGAGGAAGCTACCCAAGTTTGGGAGGATTCGGAGCTCGTTCGTGTCCTTTTGGAATCTCTACGTGTCGGTGTCGCTCCGGGAAGGTTTTCTTTGATTCGATCTACCGGGAGGTATAAATCCCTTCTTCTTTTCATTTCCTCATGCATATAGGTCTATTTTGAACCCATAGGAATGACCCCCAAGGTTGTATCTCCATTTGTGTCCATTTGGAGGTCATAGGAGTGTCCTTTGTGTTGTGGATGTGTTCATGTTACATATATAGATTTATATATATATATTGTAATGAGAGTGTATCTATATTTATATATGTAATAAATGGTTCATGATAATTATATAATCAAGTTTGTGAGTGTGGTTCCTCTTATTATTACTGCTAGTATTGTTGTGGATAATTAGGATATATATTGTGTATTCTTTGGCTCAAACTACCCAAATCCGTCATAATTTTTATCCACGTTTTTAATTTCAGCCCTAACTTAGAAATGTCATAACTTCTAGCTCAAAGCTTGTTTAATCTTCCGTTTTTTTTAAAAGAAGCGTATTGAAGTTAGCTTTCCAAAAACTTGTATTAATAGGCCTAATTCTTTCTATAACTTTCTGGAGAATTATTTGAGTGTCAGCTGTACGAAAGACAAACGCGTTCTCGGTGTTTTCGCGATTCCGGGAGTTTCCGGAAATGAAAACGCGATCCATTTGAAGTTTCAAAAAGCTAACACATAGATCTATAATATACTTTAATCCTAGATTTTAATTCATGCAGAGATGGTACAGTATTGATTATTAGTAGGAATTACTATTCGACATATGCATTTTGTGCACCCTTGTGTGTAATATAATGTTCTATATGATTTTAACCCATGTTAATGTATATATTATGTAATTAAATTGAGAATTCAAGCATGAGTAAATGTTTAAATAAATGATGTATGAGGTGTAAGTATCCTATCTAATGTAAGCATGTATAAGTATGGCTTGTAATGAATATGTAGGTTCCATAGTATATAATGTATGGTGCATATAGTGGTACAAAAGAATAAATAAATGATAAATGAATGCAAGCATGAATGTAATGTAATAATAGATGTGATGTATGCAATATACAAGTTAATGAGATGTAATGTTCTATGTTAACACAAATCCTATATTACCTCATGTACCCCTTATACTATGTTGACACTATCACACTTGACACTTTGTTCACTTATACTTTGACACTCTTTGATATGTATACACTATGTATGCCCATTTAACCCTCACTTGCCCTTTTGCCATGTTCACATACACACACATAGCCTCTTATATAAGTATTTATGAATACAGTTAACTTAGCTATGTATGTATATTATATATGTTAGCATATTGTGTTGTAATATATAAGTTTATATAACCATTTGAAATGCCATGATTATAGACCTAATGTTGAATACCAATATATGCATGTGTATATAGTGTAGGCATATATAGCTTAAAGTAATAGATTATCTAGTGTATATCCAATGTGAATTCTTGCGTATTTGAGTATTGAATAATTGCATGCTATATAGAGTTGGGTGTATATTGGCTTGTATAGCCTTGTATTGATGTGTGCTTGCTAGGATAGTCTTGGTTAGGCCTAGTAAGACTTGCTGGATTAGGACATGACCTAGTTTGACCTAGTTTGACTAGTACAGTTGACCAGAGTTGACCAAGGGTTGACTTTGGCCTAATTTAATCTAGATTCATGTAGAATGTATTGTAGTGCTTTATATTACCCTTCTGGACATGTCGTGACTTGTGCTGTTCTAATTAGGAGCCAGACACCTCTCCTCGGACAATATCTTTACCTTGGACATTCAGATATCAGGCGAGTACATTCTCTGATCATTTCATATCCTGCTTAGAATTATTTCCTGCAGTAGATTACTTTACTTGTACTGTCACGTTGGTCACACGGATTGGTACTATATGGATCCTTTCTTGAGATGTTATCCTTAGGGAGCATCGGGTACTCTATGTTCTGTGCGTTTCACTTTCATAGCGCATTATATGCTTCTTGGTTCTTTGATCACTTACGACATGTACCCTCATGATCGTAGAGTCTTCCTGGAATCTTACACTGTTGGGTTACCCCCAGAATCCCCATTTTTATGGGACTTACACTGTTGGGTTACCCCCAGAATCCCTATTTTTATGGGACTTACACTGTTGGGTTACCCCCAGAATCCCCATTTTTATGGGACTACTATGTATCACCTTCGGGGTCTACCACCCTTCGGGGGCTTATCACCTTCGGGGTCTATCACCTTCGGGGTCTGTTACATAGCATCATATAACATAACCTGGCTGGATCCTTGTGTATTGATCGGGGGTACGGAGGGAGTATTACATGTTCATATTGTACTCTGACACACTAGTCACTGCTAGTTCCCTATGTATAGTAGATATTTCTATTACAGTTCTTTCTCTGTTTACATACTATTTTCTTTCAGTACCTGTATCTTACTTTACTGCATGATTATATTTTCTAACCTGCTATGATCTGTTGAGATGTACTGTACTCGCTCCTGTCCTGACTTGACCTGTTGATAAATTTTACAGATAGCCTGGAGGTTGCCTGCAGCCTAGACGAGACAGTAGAGGTTGCATAGATAGCTAGGGTTTTTGCTTATAGTTTATTTTCAGTCATCTTGAGTTGTATTTATGGATTACTGTATTTGAGTTTTGAGATGTATTCTGAGTTTGTATCTTAGACACTTAGACTTCTATCTGTTGTATCTCTTTTCGATTTCATGTTTTATCTATCTTCCTTTATGTTCTACCTTAGATGTGATTGAGTTTACATTCGACTATGTCACCTCCATTCGGGGAGTATAAACTGTTTAGTCTTATACTGTTAGATGCATTGATACCTAGGACAGCGTTCTACCGCCGACACTGCGGCGTAGGCTGGGCGTTGTTATGTTCTCGTGCCCTAACTCTAGGGTGCGGGTCGTGACAATTCATCCAGAACCTGCAGTGGACTACATCTCTCCTGGCACCGTCGATCCCACTCATTCGAAATGGTTGCATGTTCGTATCACTGAGCGTTTGCATGAGCTGCGTAGTTGTCATTAGTGTAGTGTAGTTTTATGGATATATTTTGTATTGGACTATTACTAGCTGTACTTGCTTTATATATATTTTGTATTGGACTATCTACTAGTTTATTTTTTTTGGAATTACAAAACATATATGAATTAGTACTATGTCAATCTCTGGATTGTATCTCCAGCTCCAGCTCCAGCTCCATTTGCATTCTGGATTTTGTATTTTTTATTTTTTAACTTAGCGACGTTCATAAACGTCGCTTTTATAAGAAATTTGTATTAATCTATGGTATGACATGGTGATCAGGACATAGTCCCTGCAGCCATTCGACTGGCGAGAGGCAGTAACTATGTAGCCGTAGATAAAGTTGACTGTCCTCCGACCCCGTCCCTCGGCAATGATGATACGACAACCTATCACTATATCTTTTAGTAGTAGATGATGTCTTAGTATTACATTATGTGGGTTCATCTTGATTCTGTTATATCCTTCAGATACTAGATTCGATAAGAACATATACTACACCATATGTACAGAACAAAGATGATTCACACTAATGTATGCTAGAATGAATTTTGGATTGTGTTCTGAGCCATCGGTTCTCACACTTGGCAAAAAAATCGAATATAACAATTTTATCGGCTTTCAAAAATGTACTCAAACGAGATGATGGTTCCTTTAGTTAGCTTGCTTATGTTATAATTATATTTGTGAATATCGATCTTACTAGATGGCACCCATGACCCGAGCAGTGGCACATCGTTTGAGGGAAACACTGAAAGCTGAGGTGGCTTCTCCTACTGTTTAGGAGGAAGTGGCACCGGTAGCTAGTGAGTCCGGGAGTTCCATTCATCCAGCACCTGCAGTGGACTGCATCTCTCCTGGCACCGTCGATCCCACTTTTTCGAAGTGCTTAAGTGATCGTATCACTGAGCGTTTGCGTGAGCTGCGTAGTCATCATTAGTGTAGTGTAGTTTTATGGATATATTTTGTATTAGATTATTAGTACTTATTACCAGCTGTACTTACTTTATGGATATATTTTGTTTTGGACTGTCTACTAGTTTGTTTCTTTTTTGGAATTACAAAACATATATGAATTAGTACTGTGTCAATCTCTGGATTGTATCTCCAGCTCCAGCTCCAGCTTCATTTGCATTCCAGATTCTGTATTTTTTTATTTTTATTTTTAATTTAGCGACGTTCTTAGCGTCGCTATTACGTAGCAACGTTTATGAACGTCGCTAATAACGTCGGTAAATTGCTGACATGGCAAAGAATCTTTCCTCACCACATCGTCGCCAAAACGTCGCTAAAAATGTCGCTAAACGACGACCACAAACGAACGTCGCAAATAACGTCGCTACTTAGCGACGTTTGTAACGTCGCTAATTAACGTCGCCGTAGCGACGTTTTACCGATTAGCGACACGCTTTTTTCCGTCGTTTCCAAAACGACGCTAGAAATGTCGCTAACTTAAATTAGCGACATTTTGGTCGGCATTAGCGCCGTTTACGAACGTCGCTAATCTGACAGATTCTGGTAGTACAATACCTGGTCAATTGAATTTATACTTCATGGAACTAAACTCATACCTCTTCGAATCAATTGACTCAGCGTAATGCACCGTGCGGTGCGGGGCATTAAACTAACTAGTTGTATCAGTTTGATGTTTCAAAATTCTAAAATAAAATTGAGATCAATCAATTCCAGTGATCTCATATTGTTCAAATTGACAAGGTGATCATACAAATCGTCTAGATGTGATCGTTAACCTTGTGGTTGACCATCTTATCTCGACTTACGTATCATAAATTTTACTACACGATTACGAGTTACAAACCTCATAAATTGAATCATTATTGATTATATTAACTAGAATAACCTAAAGATCTAGAAGTCTTGGACAATAAACAAACTAGGTATCTTAGTAGATAAACCAACTGATGATGGGACCGTAGATATTAAGATGCATTATGACATAGTGCACATGCTTGGTGGAGTACATTATGTATCTAAGATGCATAAGAATCTCATATTGATCGTTTGGCATGCTAGAGTCTGCAAGCTATGTTATTTCATTGAAAGGTGAAGTTCTAAGGGTGACACGTGGTTGCATCATGCTCATAAAAGGAGAGAAATGCAGTAATACTATCAGCTAGTTGGAGATATTATTTGAGGAGCTGCTCCTATGATTTTTGTGGTGATAGGATTTGATATACGAGATAGTTCGTTTACAGTTGGTTAACCTTCCATGGCTTGAGAACAATGAGTTACATTTAAAGATCCGGATGTGACGACAGTTATTTTGAAATACTCTAACATGGGCGATGTAGTAGAGATAAAGTGCAAATTCGACCCGGGCTCGATTTCGGAGTTGATTTGCGACTAGGCGACTATTGTCCCAGGGATCGGGTGTCATTCTTGAGATCAAGACTATTGTTTAAATATTTTAAGCTAGAGGTTACTAGATGCTTGTTGAGTTGGATGATGAATATTATCCATGGTGGTGATTGCTAGGATTTGGCTCATTAATAATCCTAATAGTTTTAGTATTGTAACAAATTCCTAAACCTACCTAGTCAATGAGTTGCTTTATGTCATTTCTACTTATGATTAAATTTCTATATATTGACACATGACATACTATATAAATGGGCATTGGGTTCCTTGTGTGAGAGATAATCGTGTTCAAAATAAAGGTGTTGGGTAACCACCAATAGGTTGAAAAAGAAAGAAAGAAAAAAAGAAAGAAAGAAAGAGATTGAAGAAGAGAGAATTTGAGTTTCTCATATCTTCTTTGGTGTAAACTCTAGAGATTTTTTGGGTTCTCTTTGTTTATTTTCTCTGGCAATGGGGCTTACTAAGTTGTAGCAATCTTGTAAAGTCTTGTAACATTTTTTTAATATTGAGTTCGCTCTCCTAATGATTTTTACCGACTAGGATGTTCCAGTTAATTCTTGGTGTTTTGTTTTGAATTTTGTGATCTTATTTTTCTGCATAAGTCGACACCGTGTTTGGCTTGTGGATATTAGTTCGTCGTGGGCGCTCATCTTGGAAAATACTTTCTTTTTTATTTCCATCAAAAAATGTATCACTAAGAACTATGGTCAGGAAACAAATAGTAAAATTAATATTTAAAGCTCTTATTTCTAAACCTTTCCATGATACCATGGAAGGAATGATCAGATCCTCCTTCACCCACAGAGACGAACTTATGGCGTAGTTTTTTCCCATGACTTCAAATAAAAAAGAGCTAAAGATTCAACCAGTTCCTTCTCAAGGCTGCAGTCATAAGGACAGGGCCGGCCCAGGGTAAGTCTGACGAGTCTTCGGGCTCAGACAACCCCCTCCATAGGGCAACCCCCAAGGTCATTTGGTGTTCTTAGGACCCGACTCAGCCCACATCCAACTTAAATTATATCTTTTCAATATAGGTGTGATGGGCAACCAAAATTAGCTCCGGCTTGGACAATCCAACCTCCAGTGCCGGCCTTGCATAAGGACACAGTTATTTTCTTACCATAGATAAGCGTCTAACTTATTCATATCAGAGAAGGTAGGTAGTTGATCTTCCATTGCACCTAATGCACAAGCAAAACCAAGATAGGAAGGAGTTATGAAATACAAGACAAACAGGTTACTTAAGATATATTGGATAATGGACAGATACAAACACATATCTGTTAAACGAAGATAGTAACAGAATCCAAATAATTAAGTTTTAAATGAAAATTGCCCTTTCTATTGTAGTGCATGTAGATTTAATGGTGACGTCGAGTCGAGTCGAGTCGAGTCGAGACAGATATCTGGGAGCATATATTGTTGCCATTATAGTCGTTTCCCACATTTCCTTTCCTAGATTGAGAGAGTTTCCTTCTCTCTTTGACAAGTTAAACCAATTTGTGAGTCCAATTTTCATGCCTCAAACTGGCTTCAGAGTTCAAAAAATTACGAAAAAGTGTAAAAAATGAACATATGCAGTGGGTAAAATCTATGAGTTAAGTAGTTTGCTGGTGAATCAATTGTCATAAATCTCTAAAAACTGTCGGCCCATTGAAAATGATTCGTTCGCATTCAAATTCAATCTGGAAACCTCGATGAACTGTCTGCAAAAAAAAAAATGTGCCAAAGCTCATTTTTCCACTTACAGCTGACACTAGATTGCAAATAAGGTGCCAACAAACTCAATGATCAATCATGTTGTTAGTCTTATATTACACATGATTCATCCCATTCGAATAATGACTGCCTAATCATAAGTTTGAAAAGATATTATGTTCTTCCATCACCCCTCTCAAAGTCAAAGTTTTTTTTTGTTTGATGGTGTGGTGGAGACATGCGAAGTTTAAAGCGTACACGTAAACACTTGAAAAAGAATTTTTTTTTTCCGATCATTTGGTTTGTTTCCTTCATCAACCAGTTAGCTTTAGAAGGAGAGTGTGGAAAATAGATTATTATTGCTGCATGCTTTTTGTTTCAGTAAATGAGAGGTGGTGCACTACTTTACAGACTACACACAAGGAATTATTAGGCATGCCGGCTTTTATCTGCAACAATGAACCAGGCCATTCTTGAGTTTGAATCATCCTCCATC
>JANAVB010038277.1:0-17390 GCA_029216955.1 Iris pallida
ACTTGAATCTTCCCGCACGGGTTAAATAACAATGTATAGAAGAATGGACTACGCCTTGAATTCTGTACCACAATTGTAATTCTTTCCACTCATAAAGTGTAGTTACGTGTGCTTCTGGCTGCACATAAAGGTCTGTGCCAACCTGATTTCAGTGTATAATTTTGGGCGTCTACAAGTTTACCCTCAAGAGACGGCCTGATATCTCTTTCCATACACTATAGGTGAGTTCTTTATTAAAGACATGGCATGAAGCTTTGCGCTTCCTTGTGGTGCTACGTCGCTATGACATGGCCTGAAGCCGAGGCATTACCCCTACCTGGGAACCTCATCGTAGTGTCATACTACTGTAGCATGAGGTCTCAGCCTCTTTGTAGCGCCAATCTACTCAGCATAAAGCCTAAGGCTTTCTTGCGGTGTTACGTCGCAACGACATGGCTTGCAAGGCCGAGGCTTTACCCCTACCTGGGTACCTCATCATGGTGTCGTGCCACTGTAACATGGGGCCATCCTCCCCTTTGTAGTGCTGTCTACAACTCTTTAATTACGTCATACAGCATTAGGCTACCTGCCTATTTGCGGTACTACGCCGCTATGACTTGGCTTACAAAGCCGAGGCATTACCCCAGACCTGGGAACCTCATGGTGGAGTCATCCCACTGTAGCATAGAGTTTTACTCCTTGTAGTGCTACTCTACCGTGCTTCCTGTAAAGCACACAAGGCATTCACTCTGTCTGAGAACTCATTAAGGCGTTTAAGCCAATCTTCCACAGGATCTATTTTTTTCTGCAGAAAATATATAGTAGACAACAGTGGTTATGGGTCTGTATCCCTTCCATGTTCCAGAGAACAAGTACCCACTGTTACCTGATAGTTTTCTAGTCAGTGATCCTCCTTTGAACCAAAAGTTAGATGCCTAGTATATTTCTCTTTGAACTAATAGCATAAAACTTTATGGTAGGATTACAAAGACACACTATCAGAATGCCTTCAAGCCCATTTTATAAGCTGTGTCATCGACCAACTGGCACTTGAGGCCCTTTGTGAACGGATCTGCCAGGTTCTCCTAACTTCGAACATCAATTGCTGCAATTACACCTCTTTTGATAAGATCGTGTACTGCCCTGTGCTTCAACTGCACAGTCCTCTTCTTCCCGTTGAAGAGGTCATTTGATGCCACTACCGCAGTCGTCTGATTGTCACAGTATATCGGTATCGCCGGTATCTGAGCCCCAACCACTGGAAGATCATACATGAGCTCCCGAATCCATTCTGCTTCATCTGCTGCAGTTTCAAGTGCATAGAATTCAGATTCCATGGAGGAACGAGAGAGTATAGTCTGCTTCTTCGACTTCTACGATATAGCAGCTCCACCCAAGGAAAAGACATATCCTCCTGTGGATCTCTCACTTTCTACCTCTGAACACCAGCTCGTATCACTGAAGCCTTCCACTACTGTCGGATATCCGTTGTAGTGCAGTGCATATGTCTGAGTCTTCTTGAGATATCTCATCACCCGCTTCACAGCTTTCTATTGCTCAATCCCTGGGTTGCTTATGAACCGACTCAGCATTCCCATGACGAAAGCTATGTCAGGCCTTGTGGCAGTGGTTGCGTACATTAACCTTCCGATAATGCTAGAATACTCCAGCTGTCTGACGCTTTCCTTCGAGTTTGGCTTCAGCTTCTGATCACTCCTGTATGGCGTATCGATCCCTGGAAGATCCTTATACCCATAGCGTGTGAGAATCTTCTCAATGTAGTAAGATTGTGACAGCGCTACTCCAGTTTCTGTCCGGATGATCTTTATGTCCAAGATGACATCTGCATCCCCCAAGTCCTTCATACTGAACTTGGTTGAGAGGAACTTCTTTGTCTCCGTGACACAGCCTATATTTGTCCCTAGGATTAGCATGTCGTCCACGTACAGACAAACGATGACTCTTCTTCCATCAGCGAACTTTGTGTAAACATATTTCTTCGTCTCGCTGACTCTGTAGCCGTTTGCCCTAATAACTTTGTCAAACTTCTCATGCCACATCTTGGGAGCTTGCTTCAAACCATACAATAATTTTACCAACTTGCAGACTTTGTCTTCAAGATCTTTGACGACAAATCCATCTGGCTGTTGCATGTAAATCTCTTCGGTCAGCTCCCCATTCAGAAATACTGTCTTTACATCCATCTGATGTATCGCCAACTTATGTATAGCTGCTAGACCGATTAACATTCTGATGGTGGTCATCCGAGCTACTGGAGCGTATGTGTCAAAGTAGTCTATCCCACGTTTCTGAGAAAATCCCTTGGCTACCAGCCTGGCCTTGAACTTGTCAATAGTTCCATCTGCCTTCATCTTTTTCTTGAAGATCCATTTACATCCGATGGGCTTTTCTCCTTCAGGTAGATCTACCAACACCCATGTGTTATTGGAGGTGATAGAGTCAAACTCGTCATTCACTGCCTCCTTCCAGAAGATAGCATCTCTGGTCTTCATCGCCTCATCATAGGTAAGCGGATCTGCTTCCACATGATAGGTGACAAAGTCATTTCCGAAGTCTTTAGGTCTCCTCGCTCGCTTTGCTGACGGCTTTGTGAGTTCTGGAACAAGAGTTGTTTCATCAACAACAGCTTCTTCTTGGACTACTGGCCCATATGAGATTTTAGTCTCATTTGCACCTACATCATTTTTCGGAATTTCCGAAAGAACAATATTTTTGTCTTTTGCAAACTTGTCTTCAAAGTATTCAGCATCGCGAGATTCGATGATATGATTTGACTCAATATCAAGAAATCTTCGAGCATCACTCTTCTCGGCATACCCCAAGAAGATCGCATTCATAGTCCTTGTCCCCAGCTTCTGAATCTTCATATCTGGGAGCTTCACATACGCCAGACACCCCCACACTCGAATGACATTCAAGTTTGGTCTGACTTTGAACCAGAGTTCATGAGGAGTTACGTCTGAAGTTGCATATGGCACTCTATTCAGAATGAAAGTGACCGTTAATGCAGCTTCTCCCCAGTAGCATTTTGGAATACCTGCAGTAAGCAGCATTGAATTCATCATTTCTGTTAATGTTCGGTTCTTCCTCTCTGTTACTCCGTTGGATTAAGGAGAATATGGAGCAGTAGTCTCGTATATGATTCCATGTTCTTTGCAGAACGATGCGAAGTCATGAGACCTGTACTCCCCTCCTCGATCACTGTCACGCCCCAGAACCAGAATACCGGAGAGCGGGGGCAGACATAGCCAGCTACGCAATCCCAAAGTACGTTAATACTCTGAAATCACGTATAAGCTGTCAAGACATGGGGGTTACTCTACAAGCCATCAGTCAATCCTAAGGTTTAACAATCCTAGGTATCTCAATCACGGGCAATTATACAAGAGCAAGGAGCACGATCATCATACATACAATAGTAAGGCGTCCCGAACCATATATACATGAATTATCATGAAGCCAGTACCACAGAACTGATGACTAGCTAGAGTATTAGTCGTACATGATAAGGACTAGCTATAGTCTAGAATACACATATCATGATTATGCCCGTAGGCTACAATATCAAGAAAAATACCAAAACACGAGCTAAACACGTGCTCGGGACTAAACGTTACAAGAGGAGAATTTATATATATCAGTGGGAGGATGAAGAAGAAACCCACTGAAGCACTCTGGTGCTCCGGCTGGTCACCGTCGAGTAGATGGTGCGGTAGATCCTTGGGGCTCTTCTATCAGAACCTGGCCATACAAAACCAGTGGGGTCAGTCCCCAAATAGTAAGTACCACAAAGGAGACCGAACTATGAACTTAAAACCAGCAATCATAGGCAATCAACAGGAAGAGAAAGCAATAAGTAAGGGAGGATCGAGATTCGTGCAGTACCAGTACACTCATCCTGATCATATGAAGACAGTAAGTAAATCATCATTTGACATAAAGTAAACCGGAGAACATGTTAAATAAATAGAGCTAGGCGATATACGAAGAGAGGACGAAGGTACTGTTCCGGAAGCCAGGTTACAACCCTTAAACCAAACAAGGACCGGGATTGTAACCCTTCGTCTGAACAGAACTTGGTCTCTGATCATTTATTGCTAGAGGTGACAATCATTAAGTGACAATCAAAGAGTGACAATTGTAATGCCTGTGGTTCGTATCACGTATTCTTGGAATATGTGTACGTATTTTATTGCATGATTTCCTGGCTTGGCATTTCCTTCTTGGCTTGGTCTATTCCTGGTTCGGGTTGGTTGGTTCGGCCTGGCTTGGTTTTGCTTGGGTTCATGATGTTGGATGAACCCCCTACCTACCACCACCTTTGATATTTATTGCCATTTCTTCTTTCTCTCTCTCTTCATTACTCATCTTCTTCTTCCTCATTTACTTCTTACCTACCAGAGAGAGAAGAGAGAGGTCTAGGCAAGTGCAACTTGCTTCATGGAGGAACTCTGATTTTATTGCTCCATTCTCTTCTTTACTACATTCTAAAGCACTTTAGTACTTGACATTTCTCATTTCCATGGCTGGATTCTTGTAGATCTAAGTTTATTTCTTTTTCGGATTTCTTGGGTTTTGATCTATTTAATCTTGTTATTTCCTAGTTTTGATGGTTCCATGTTGTAGAGACTTTCGTTCTACCCCATTTTGACCTATGAAAGTTCGGATTTAGGCTCCGGATGATGGAGTTATGGAGCTTGAGGACTTGGCTCTCATGGTGTTCTTCTTCTCTGAAATTTTGGAGAAGATGAACAATGCTTGACTTGACCGCATGAATATTCATGCGGCAAGTGTTCTCTTCAGCCGCATGGCTGGAAGTACTTGAGCCGCATGAGGGCCGAACTCATCTGGCCGCATAACTCACTCAATTCCCAGCCGCATAAGTTCTAAACTCTGCAGCCGCATGCGCCATTCCCGCTGGCCGCATGAGACTTGCTTGACCCAGCCGCATGAAGACTTCACCCTGAGCCGCATGGAACCACACTCCCCCCCGGCCGCATGTACCTGATTGGCCAGCTAGCCGCATAAGACCCATTCCCCCGGCCGCATGAGTTCCCTATCTTCCTGACCGCATGCGTCCCCTTGTCTTAGCCGCATGGGATCCAGTGACCCTGGCCGCATCGCTCTCATATTTGAGCCGCATGTGTCTTATTCTCTCCTGGCCGCATATGACTTAGCCGCATGACTCTTCTATAACCCTGATTATTGATATTTTATTAGATATTTTACGTCCATTTTATATCCTTACGCCTTTTGTCATGAACTTGATTTTACTTATATGTTTGAAATTGATAATGGAGCATGACCTGACAGTGACCCGTAGTGGTGCACTCCTGACATGACTAACATGACCTGATAGTGGCCCACCGTGGCGCACTCCTGACAAAGAACACTTGACATGATAAAACCTGACATGATTATCTCGAACAGCTGTTGCGACGGCTACCTGACATGACATGACCTGACAAGAATAAACATCCTGGACACCGTGGGCGATTGTGCTTGTACAAATAAAACCAGTCCTGTCTTGCATCATGTCTAGGAAGGGACTCCTGAGTACCACGGTCAGGAGTACCTATTGAAATGAACTAAGGACTAATAACTAGATTAATACATTAGTCATGAAGAGATTTCCCCAGCTACAGGCAATCCCGTTACCTGGGCGCGCCTGGGATCTGTAGCCTGCCGTCGAGTAGGGCACATTTCCAGCACACTGTCATGTGTTGCACCCTTCAAGCTACTTAAGGGTACAAGCGTTTCCTGGACGATGTACCCACCTGAATTCAACCCTAATCTTTCGTCCTGGGTAACCTGGATGGTCTGCAGGGCTTGTGGCTGTGGAATAATCTCACTGCATCTTGTTAGTAATTAGGCCTGTGATAACCCTAGTTAGTTAAAGTATTAAGCCATAATTCTTGCTTGGCCGTGATATGATTGAATAGAGTCTAACCGGTCTAGTCTTGCCCTGATCCTGTTCCAGATTATTGAATGACCAGAATGCCTGTATTTATTTTACCGATAAATGGTGAGAATTCCAAGTTCTGTTCAGACGAAGGGTTACAACCCCGGTCCTTGTTTGGTTTACGGGTTGTAACCTGGTTCTCTGAATAGTCCCATGGTTATCTCGTCGTATATCATCCTGATGTATTTCCTTAATTTCCAGTTCTTACTTTTATTTATATCTTGTGCTGATTGCTGGTTTTAGTTCCTAAGTGAAGCTTCCTTTGTGGCACTTGCTCTTTCTGGGATCTGACCCAGCTGGTTTTGTATGGCCAGATTTCGGAGCAGCTCCAGAGGATCTACCGTTTTTCCAGTCCGATGGTGAACACCAGACGTAACCCGGACAACGAGTGGATTTATTTTTGCTCTCCCACTTTATTGTAAAAATATTCTTTTGAGACGTTTAGCCGACGAGCACCTGTTTAGCTCGATTGCACTTTACTTACTGTCTGCCTACGGGCTGTAACATGATTGACAGATCCTAGGGTTGATCATGTATGACTAAACTCTTGCTAGTCCTCACATTTTGTAACGACTAGCTTCATGATCAGCTGAATATGTAATATTTGGGATGCCTTATTATTGTATATTTAATGATCATACATCTTGTAACATTTACTTACTTGCTTGTGATTGAGACACTAGGCTTGTTCATGACCATAGGAGACTGTTGGCTTGTAGTAAACCCTCATGTATCTAGACAGCCGTGACCGTATAGCGAGATGGAATTCATTTCAATATACGTAGCTGGCTATGTCTGCCCCCGCTCTCCAGTATTCTGGTTCTGGGGCGTGACAACAATACAGAGTACAATACATTAGAGTGACAATCATTGCCACCATTATCCTGGAACAATTAGAAACTGGAACTAGACAAGACTTAGACTGGGAAGGTGATATACGATGGGATAACCATGGGACTATTCAGGTAACCAGGTTACAACCCGTAAACCAAACAAGGACCGGGGTTGTAACCCTTCGTCTGAACAGAACTTGGCTTCTCCCACCATTTATCGGCAAGATAAAATAAGAAATCAGGACATGTAACGATCATGTACAAGATCAAGACAAGACTAGACAGACTGAACTCCATCCAACATTCACGGCCAAGCAATAAGTACGGCTTGATACTTTAACTAACTAGGGTTATCACAAGCCTTAGTTACTAGCAATATGCAATGAGATGTTTCTCCAGCCACAAGCCCTGCAGCTAATCCAGGTTATCCAGGCGACTTGGATTCATTAAGCAGTTATCAATAATCATTAGGTAGCTTGGTGCGCAACACATGACAGTGTGCGTAGAAATTGTTTCATGAAGTGTCCCACATGACAGTGGGCTGAAAATGTGCCCTACTCGATGGCAGGCTACAAGTCCAAACAATTATGGCCGGGATAACGGGATCGCCTGTAACTGGGGAAATCTCTCATGACTACTGAATTATTCTAGTTATTAGCCTTAGTCGATTTCAGTGGGTATCCCCGACCGTGGTACTCAGGGGTCCCAGTCCTAGACATGATGCAAGACAAGACTGGTTCATTTGTACAAGCACAATCGTCCACGGTGTCCAGGTCATTCATTTTTGTCGTGTCATGTTAGCCGTCGCAACAGTATTTCGAGAAATATCATGTCAGGTTTATCATGTCAGGAGTGCGCCACGACGGGCCACTATCAAGAATTATCATGTCAAGTTATCATGTCAAATTTGTCAGGTCAAGTTATCTTGTCAGGAGTGCACCACGGCGGGTCACTATCATGTCAAGCAATTTCATTCATTAAAGAACTAGCAAGCTATTAAGTGGGGTCGTCGCAATTTAGACCAAGGTAGAAAAGGCACAATAGCAGTCAAAAACTTCATGAAAGAAACTTGCATAAAATAATTAAAAATCATATTCTTGGAGGCAAGAAAAAGATCTACAATTTTAATGTTGGGAGTGAAAAGAAATTCTGACCACAATTCAGGCAATTAAAATATTTAAACAATCAAAGTGGACCCCATGCGGCCCAAAAGTAGGAGAACATACATGCGGCCAAAGAGAGTGGGAGGCCACTATCATGCGGCCAGCCAAAGCTCATGCGGCCAAAAAATAACTGAAGGGGGCCATGCGGCCAAGAATGGGTAGGAGGCCATGCGGCCAACAATTAATGGAGTAAGACAAGGGTTCACGTAAACCATTTAAATATTGGTTCACGTGTCCAAGCAATAAGTACACATATTATAAGATGCCATCCAAGTACATAAGGTCATGCGGCCAATGAATTTGTGGGAGGCTCAAATTTAAATATTCATGCAAGAAATCATGCGGCCATAAATTATTATTTAACAGGCCATACAAGCAGTTGGCCATATGCGGCTGGACAATTATTGGAGGGGTGCATATGCGGCTAGCAAATATTGGAGAGGGACATATGCGGCCAAGAATGCAAGCAACCATGCGGCCTAGCATTAATGCATGCAAAGTTGCCAAACTATTAATTAAATGCATAAGCATGCATGTAAATAATACAATGGCATACAAAATAATATTACTGACGCAAGCAAAATGCATGCGGCCAAGCTAATAACCCATGCGGCTCATCAAGTGTATGCGGCCAATAATGTGTCCAGGCCATGCATGCAAGCATATGCTTGCTTGCAAAATGCATGGCAATAAAATAAAGGGCCATGCGGCCAATAATGTTTTTCTATGCGGCTAAGAGAGTTGGCCAGCAAAAGCTTTTTAGCAAGCATGCACTTTGCATGCATTAAATGATATTAATGGCAATTCATGCCATTAATTAATGGCTGATGCATGCTTTAAACAATATAAATGGCATAAGAGCTAAAGCTAAAAGCAAAGAAGCATGCAACTAAAGCTAAAGCTAAACTAAATATGCCATTGTATGCAAATAACAAAGGAACCCTATGTGCAAGCATGCAAGCAACCATGCATACCTATGCGGCTCCAGCTTTATTTTATGGCCTATGCGGCCAACTTGTGTAGTCAAATTAATTAATACATAGCTTATGCGGCCAGGTAAGTATCCATACGGCTACAACAAGCATGCAAAGCTAATGCAAATGCAAGCACAATGCTAAGCTAATGCAAAGACCATGCAATGCAAGTACGTGCAAGGCTAATGCAAAGTTGATGGTCCATGCGGCCATAACTCAAAATGGTCAGCAAACAAAATGGTCAAGCAATTATTAATAGCTTATGCAGCCGAAAATAATTGTTAAGGCCATGCGGCTGAGAAAACACTTGCCGCATGAAATCGTCATGCGGTCAAGTACTGTTCTTCTTCTCCAATTTTCGAGAAGAAGAACACCATGAAGCCATGCTTCCAAGCTCCATAATTCCATCATCCAGAGTCCAAATCCGGACTTCCATAGGTCAAAATGGGGTAGAACGAAATTCTCTACAACATGGAACCATCAGTTGACAAAAATATACAAGTTTGACAGATCAAAACACATGAAAACCAAAATACCACAAAGCTAGATCTACAACAATCCACTCGGTAAAATCGAAAACTCCAAGTTCTAAAGATGCTTAGAATCATGCAAGGAAGAAGATGGAACAAACAGAAATAAATTTGTTCAAGGTTCGACAAGGTGTACTTGTCTCTCTCTCTAATGGCTAGGGTTTGGTGGAAAAGAAATGAATAAGGGTGAATGAGGAGGGAGAGAGAAAAAGTGGCTTATATAACAAGCTCAAGTGATCTCCACCATTCATTCCTCTCCACTCAATCTTAACCATACACCTCATCTCATAAAGAACCAAACTAAACCAAACCAAGTCAAAGTGGAACCGAACCAAATAAAACAAATCCAAGTTAAACAAAGTCATAAAATCCTATACTTAGAAATTTTTTAAAATATCACGCAAATCGATAAATACGAAATACGACTCAAATAAACACGTATCCGTATAAAATACTGATACAGTGAGACGGGTCTCACAATCACTTCTCAACCTCTTGAGTTGTTGTCCACTATGCCGTTCAGCTTCGGCCCTAAACTCTCTGAACTTCTCGAAAGCTTCGTCTTTAGTCTTGAGCAAGTAGACGAACGCGTATTTTGAGAAGTCGTCGATGAAGGTTATGAAATACTTCATCCCGACCTTCGTGGAGAAAAGTTTGAAGTCACAGATATCGGAGTGTACCAACTCCAGAAGATCTGTGCTTCGGTTGACCCGATGAAAGGGTTTTCTTGTGATCTTCGTCTGAGCACACACTTCACACTTCTCCACCTTACCCCCACATTTGGAGATAAGTCCTAGACTAAACATTTTGTTAATTCTTTTACAATGAACATGTCCTAGTCTATTATGCCACAACTCAAGAGAATAATCAGAAAATGCAACTGTATTAATATCATTAAACTGGTTGACAAGCTGAATTTAAACATTCCTTCGGTTGATAAGCCTTTCCGAAGTATGTTCCCTTCTTGGACATCACCATCTGACCAACATTGATGTCCATCCTCAAGCTTGCATTGCAGAGCAGGTTCCCAGAGATCAGGTTCTTGGCAATCACCGAAACATGCTTCACACCTTGAAGCGTCAGAGTGTTCCCAGAAGTGAGTTTCAGCTCCACAGTCTCGATCCCCAAAACTTCAGCTTGGGCCTAGTTTGCCATGACAACCTTCTCAGATATCGGCTGGTACGTGACGAATCATTCCTTGCCAGAACAGATATGGCAAGTCGCACCAGTGTCTATCCACCAGTCAGAGTCAACCCCCACAGTTGTGACCTGTGCAATCATAGCAACAATGTTAGAAACCAATGAAACCTTACTAGGCTCACCTTTCTCTGATTGTTTAGGCTTGGATCGGCATTCACTCTTGTAGTGGCCTTTCTTGCCACAATTGAAACAAGTCACGTGGGACTTGGACTTCTGTTGCTTGAATGAAGGACCCTTCACTTTTAGATTAGTGAAGTCCTTCTTCTTGTGATGAGAAGCCGCCTGCTTCCCCTTGGGATCTCTCGTCTGCACTAGATTGGCCTTAGCCAACTGTTTGGACAGAGTTTCCATCTTCTGTTGGGAACGCATCTCGTCCTCAACATGGATCTCTTGAAGTAGATCTCCCAAGATAATGTCTAGCTTCTTTCTAAGCATCCTTGCATAGAAGGTACTCCATTCAGCAGGAAGTTTTGAGACGATCCCTCCAACGACAAACTTGTCGGCAAGGGACATCTCTTCTCTTCCAGTTTTGACGCAGCTTAAGAAATTCCTTCACCTGTGGCAACATGGACTTCTCGTCCTCAAAGAGCAATTTATGATATTTTTCAACCACAAACATCTTGCTCCTGTTCATGTCTTCTTCATACAGTTTTTTCACAGACTCCCATATGTCTCTGGCAAATTCTTTCTTCGAGTAGGATTCTGCCAGGGAATCCTCCATAGCATTCAGGATGAGAAGCCTGCAGATGCTATTTTTCCTTCTCCATTTGGCCTGGAGTTTGGTAGCCGCATTGATTGCGGCAGTAGACCCAGTGTCTGGAACAGAAGGTTCTTCCTCCAACAGTACATGATCAACGTCTTTGAGTTAAAGAGTTTGATAAACCTTCCTCTTCCAGACTTGATAATGCTCTCCATCGAACTTTTCCAACTTGCAGTAGTCCGATTGGACGAGCGAAGCGTTAATGTTTTCCATCTACAAGGATCTTGCTTTGAGATTGTTATTCCCGGTGCTTGATCAAAGATGGAAAAACTGATGCAATCGAGATCTGAGAGTCACACAAATTTTTTTGCAGTGATCAAACGTAAGATCTACGATGATACAAAAAGCCAAATAGCCAGATTACAATATGAAGGAGGGAAATAGAGAAGAGAATATCTCTCGTTCTTCGAATACGCAATTCTCTTTGTAGTACAATTTTTTTGCAACTTTCTGATACGCAATTCTCTTTGTAGTACAACATGTATCCGTTGCGACAACAATCTATCTTCTCGTACCCCAGTCCCAGTTGTCGGGCCATCATCTTTGACTTGTAGAAGTTTTTTGGTAGCTCTTTTGATTCCTTCGGTAACACCTCCTTGATTACTTCTGTGATCCGATTATAGCAAGCTTGTGGCAAGTTAAAATCAGACTTTATGTTCAACAACCGCATCGTCACTGACAGTGCGGAATGAGTCTCACAACCAGGATATAGAGAAGTATCTGCGTCCTGAAACATGTCATAGAACTCCTTCTCCTCGGGATTAGGATCCTCCGGATCAAAATTAGGCCCTGCCGCATCATACACCATATCTCGTGCAAGGTTCTGCAGATCTCCATAATCAACAGAGCATCTGTGGTCTTCGATGACATCCGTTGCAGCATTATCATCAAAAGCATAAGTAGCAGCTTCCGTAGCCTGTCTTTCCGAATATAGTTCACCTTGCGATGACCACAGGCCGTAATTACGTACAAACCCTTACGGGTCAATGATCTCTCACAGTCACCACTTCTTCGTAACGTCTATTGTGACATTTAACACATGGACACTTAATTTTGTTACCGTCCATGTACTGAGCTTTGCTCATTGCATAATTAAGAAATACTTCCACGCCTGCCTGAAAATCGTCACTCACACCAATTCTACTCTCGTGTGTGCCGTTTGTATATCCATGTACGATCAACAAAATAACGACTCATCCTCAATTTGGATGTGAAAATCTGTATCGTAAGACAAACTAAACATAAGAATAGCCCGATACCGATACTCATAAATTTGGATTAGGTTAGGATGTTAGATATAAGTGAACTAGGTGATGTAGAGTACAATATAGGGAACTGTGAATGGACTGAAAGTTGCACATGAGAAGGTTCAATGAAGGGCCCATAAATGGGTTCACATGATAAGTTAGTAAGAATCCACATCACTACATACTACTACTCCCCCGTCTCAGGAGTGTGTCTGGCTCCTATTTAGAACAGCACAGGTCACAACATGTCCAGAATAGCAAAACAGAGCTCTACAATGTATATCGGTATCGGACTATTCCTACGAGTATTGGTATCGGCGATATCAATACTCGTGTGAATAGGAGATTGCAATATAAGTCTAAGCTATCTAGCTAACATGTATACTTGCATTTACATTGTATCATAACTTGTATCTAGTTACCTTGTTAATCATGTATATACTCTTAACATATATGTGAAGACACTATACTAACATGTATTTAAATCAAGGTTCAAAGTATCGTATCGGAATCGGTATCGGACTATATATTCCTACGAGTATTGACATCGGCGATATCAATACTCGTGAATAGGAGATTGCAATATAAGTCTAAGCTATCTAGCTAACATGTATACTTGCATTTACATTGTATCATAACTTGTATCTAGTTACCTTGCTAATCATGTATATACTCTTAACATATATGTGAAGACACTATACTAACATGTATTTAAATCAAGGTTCAAAGTATCGGTATCGGAATCGTATCGGACTATATATTCCTACGAGTATTGGCATCGGCGATATCAATACTCGTGTGAATAGGAGATTGCAATATGTCTAAGCTATCTAGCTAACATGTATACTTGCATTTACATTGTATCATAACTTGTATCTAGTTACCTTGCTAATCATGTATATACTCTTAACATATATGTGAAGATACTATACTAACATGTATTTAAATCAAGGTTCAAAGTATCGGTATCGGAATCGGTATCGGACTATATATTCCTACGAGTATTGGCATCGGCGATATCATACTCGTGTGAATAGGAGATTGCAATATAAGTCTAAGCTATCTAGCTAACATGTATACTTGCATTTACATTGTATCATAACTTGTATCTAGTTACCTTGCAATATAAGTCTAAGCAATCTAGTATTGGTATCGGCGATATCGGTAGTATCGCGGTATCGGATCGAAGTATCGGATTTTTTTGGTATTGGAAAACAAATAATTATTAAATTATTTACATTTAAAAACATATAATTTAGACATTTAGGCATAATTTTAAGTGTTTTAAGTATTATTTCTTAGTAGTTTTGAAATTAAATGAAATTAAATTAAATGAAATAGTATTATTTCTTAGGATCGGGACATGCCAAACCGTATCCGTATCGGGAATGCAACCCATTCCCCACCCCCCCGACCCCCCTGCCCCCATTCAACACCCCCCCGACCCCCCTGCCCTCTCCATTACCCACCCCCCCGACCCCCCTGCCCCCATTCCCCACCCCCCCGACCCCCCTGCCCTCTCCACCCCCACCCCCCGCCCCCCGACCCCCCTGCCCCTTCCCGACCCCCCCCCGACCCCCCTGCCCCCATTCAACCCCCCCCGACCCCCCTGCCCCCCCACCCCCCACACCCCCCCCGACCCCCCTGCCCTCTCCACCCCCCCCCCCGACCCCCCTGCCCCATTCCCCCCCACCCCCCCGACCCCCCGACCCTCATTCCCACCCCCCCCCCCACCCCCCCCCCTGCCCCCATTCCCCACACCCCCCCGACCCCCTGACCCCTTCACCACCCCCCCCCCCCGCCCTCTCCACCCCCCGCGAAGCCGACCCCCCCCGGCCCCAAACCCAAAATTAGAGAAAAGAGAGAGAGAGAGAGCCGCGAGAGAGAGAGAGAGCCGCGCGCGAGAGAGAGATAAGCCTCGAAGAGAGAGAGAGTTTTGGGGGAATGAAAAATTCCCCCCCGTCGGTTCAATTTAAGTTAGGGCACAGAACCTAGCGACGGAATAGCGACGGAATAAATTAGTCGCTAAACCGTCGCCAATTAAAAGGTGTTTTTCCGACGGATATATCCGTCGCCAGTTAGTCGCTAAAGTTCCCGCCAATGTTTTAAAGATTTTGCCACCAACATTTGCGACGAATAAGCGACGAAAAAGAATCCGTCGCTAACGTTCGTCGACTTAGCGACGGAAACCCGACAAATTTTTATATTTAAAATTGGAAAAAATATGTTATGTTGTCTGTCGCTAATCCGTCGCTAAGATGTCGGAAACTGGTCGCTATTAGCGACGGAATCCGTCCGTCGCTAAACTTCCGTCGGTAAAGTGGGGTATTTTAGTAGTGTTCCTTGCAAACGTGTTGCAATTGGGACAGAACGAGTTACAATAATCTAGAGAAAGATAGATAAAAATGTTCTGGGGTGTCAAAATACCGTTGCTCAAAGCAAGATTTGCCCCGCACGAATTGCTTCTAGGAACCAGCAAGTTGAAGAACTTGTGGAACGCTCGAAGTCACCTCTGTTCTGACTCCTCGGATGGACTTGCAATGGCGGCAGCAGCTCCCTCTCTCTCTATCTCTCTTTTGACTTATAAAATTTGTAGTACTTCACAAAGAGGCCAGAAGAGAGTATATATAGAGAGAGGGTGGAAACCCTAGCCGCCTCTTCAGTTATGAAAAGATTGAATCAAATTCCACAAAGATAACAACGAAATTAATTCAAATCTCACAAAGATAGCAACGAAATTAATTCAAATCCCACAAAGTGGATCTGAATTAATCGCATTGAATCAGTCTTTCCATAACTGACTTGTAGCCTGCACAGTCAGCAGAGCCCTCCATGCGGCAGCAGCAGTCTGGCAGCCTGGCCGCATGAGCCGCATGGCCTCATGCCAACAAAATGCCACTATGCCTCATGAGCCTATGAGCCCGAGCCCGAGCCCGTCCGAGTCCGAGTCCGAGTCCGAGTCCGAGTCGCTAAGCCCCTTTGGGACTTAGCTCCAAATGGAATTAATCCAAGTGAATGACAAAGCATTAATGCTTAATCCTTGGAGCCTTATTCTTACCTCCTAGTAAATCACCCACATGGTTCCCTCCTTAGGGTCACCACCCCATGTGCATCTCTCAACAACAACCAGTATATATGTTGAGATAACTCATGTGCATTTCCGATGTGGGACTAAACTTTATAAGGCTTGTTGAGAGCAAGCTCTCTCCATGTAAAAAAAGCACCAAATATATATATATATATATATATATATATATATATATAGTATATATATATATATATATATATATATATATAATTGTATTATAAATAGGACTAATTAGCGTTTAAATCCTATATTTTATACTTAGTTTTAAAGTTTAGTTATCACATGTTCAATCAATTAGAAAGTTTAGATCCTAAATATTTATTTGTGCTTTCCTTTTTTTTTCTTCTATCGTATCATCTGTTTAGAGCATGTTTGTTGTTGTCCTTATGCTCATGTTCATTTATGATATAATAAAAAAATGACGTAGACAATAAAATATAGATCCAAACTTTCTAATTGAACATGTTAGTAGTTGTAAAACGATCCAAATGGCTCGCGTTCGAAACTCGTTCCTGGACTTGTCGATATTGAACTCGATCGATTTCTTTTGTTAGAATGGTTTCGAACCGAGTTCGACCATAGGTTGTTCCTCGATCTTGTTCACGAACGGCTCGATTCTCGTAGTAGGATATATGTATGTTGCATTGTACTGTATCACTCTTGCCTATTCTCTCTCAAATCTTAATAATTGTGTCCAGACGATGTTAACTGGAGTCTTGATCTTTTTCAAAATTTCTTATTACTTTAACAAAAAAAAGTCAATAGAACTTGAGAGCAACAATATGATGGTTTATATAACAGGTTTAATGGAGTTTTGGCTCGATCTTGGCTCAGGCTCGGTTCGTGTTTGTCCGAGCTCGCAAGCTAAGTCAAGTCGCATTATTTCGAGCCTCTATCGAACCGAGTCCAACATCATTTGGGCTCGACCTTAAGTTCGACTCGAATCAGACTAGTTCGATAGTTTAGTCGAACCGAGTTCGAACACTCTTTGTTCGAGCTCGTTCATTGTCGATTTTCCCCTATATATAGGGCTTAAATTAAAAAATTTAGCATCTAAACACACGCTAATTAGCCTTGTAAAATAAGGATGAGGATCTCCACTATAGCGCCACGAAATAGAGGATTTATTCAATGAGTTATTTGTATTTATCCCCCAATTGTTAATCATATCTCCAATATTTCTATTTGTATTTTAATTAGTTTTACCCTCCATTCTTTCTTATCGGTTAATTATCCGCTATTTGTATTTTCATTCGTGTGCCCTCAATTCCTTCATAATTTGCTAATTATATTATATTATCCCAGAAAATACCTAATTTTTAAAAATTGAGGACATTATTAATTAAAAGAGAATTTTGAGTTGCACCTACTTGCTTTATCCAATTTCAAGGTGTATTTCACCTCAATTACCATAATGCAGTCACCCTCCACTTTTAACGTTTTTCGTCCTTTACCACAGTCACTCCTTTTGATCCATTTTTTAGGACAAAAATGTCCCATCTTCTTCCTCGTGACTCCCGTCCCCCCCCCCGCGTCGAGAGCTCCCTCCCACCCCTCCGCACTGCCTGTCGCGCGCTCCTGTCGGTAGCTGCCCTTGCCCCTGCTACGACTGTTGTTGTTGTTGACACCGCCG
>JANAVB010038278.1:0-46134 GCA_029216955.1 Iris pallida
TACCATTTTCATTGTCCACAAAGTTGCTGTGACAAATTATCGGCATACCGACGGTATGCTTCGGTGTACCGGCGGAATACCGTTTTTATCACCCACAAACTTGCTGTGACAAATTGTCGGCATACCGACGGTATGCTCCGGCATACCGGCGGTATACCGTTTTATGGACCACAAAACGTTCTGTGATAAAACGTCGGCATACCGGCGGTATACCGTTTTGTTTGCCAGAAAACGTTCTGTGACAAAACGTCGGTATACCGACGGTATGCCGCGGCATACCGACGGTATACCGGGTTATAAATATTTGATTTTTGAATTACTCTGACTAGCATTAATGGCCGCATTTAATGCTCTCAAATGGTCATTAATATGACCGTTACTATTTGGTCGGTATACCGATGGTATATCGCTGCATACCGACGGTATGCCGGTCTGCCTGTATCTAGAGCATTAAATGCCACCCACTTGGTTTCTCTATAAATGAAAGCTCTCTCTCATGAGGTTCTCACCAACTCTTGCCATAAATTTTCCAAGCAACCAAGAGCTCCACCATTAATACTCTACCAAGCTTTTAATTGTCATCCTCTCCCAAAGTGCTAGAGTATTTAAGAGTTGTAATTTTCGATCTTCACGTGTTAGAAGATCAACAAGTTCTCTTCTCATTTGTTTGAAGTTGGCGAGCCTTCGTAAGAAAACTCGTGTGTTGAAGTTGGCGAGTCTTCGGATCCAAACTCGTGTTGAAGTTGGCGAGTTCTTCGGATCCAAACTCGTGTGTACTATTTGATTAAATAGTGGATTTAAGCCAGAGAGAGTTCCGGGACTGGATTGCCTCAAGCGAGGATACCAGGATACATCTTGTGTTTGATCTTCTTACTCTTTACTTTTATTTGTCATATATTGCTTCTGTTGCTCTAGTTATTTTTTAGTTTCCTATTCATCCCCCCTCTAGGGTTCTACAGATAACCCATGGACCAATATGTAGAATAGTCCACCTGCATGACCCGAATGACAACTTCAATATCTGCAAGAATAAATCATGAATTACTCGTTATGCAAATTGTGCTAACATGTTTTGTGCAGGAATGACTATCGGCGTTGGTAAGTTGCTATGAAATATTTCTACTATCATGTTCTTATGAATTGTTAAAAAGAACCTAGACAAGTAGAAAGATCACTAGTAAATGTTAGCTTCACATGTTGATTTAGTGCAGAGATTTGTGAGTTCGACCAAAAGCCGCTCACCAGTACATGATGTGTGCTGACCCACGTTGTGGGCATCCTTTTCAGAAAGCAAAAAAGGAGACATGAGGATTTCAAGTGAGGCACCGAAGCTCGTCTAGCCCAGTAGAGCTGTGGATTGCCTCGAAGCTTCATTTTCATTCTAGTCAAGTTTCAAGTTTTCATTTCCTTTGAAGGTGTCTTTTCAATTCCAACTTGTAATAAAGGGATATCATGTATGGGCATTGTGACTACTTTCAAAGAGTGTTTCAAAGAGAATCATGTAGCCAATATAAGGCACTCTGAGTTTGCAAAGCTTTGTACTTGTATTTCTATCAAGTTTATCAATAAAAGAAGTATTTCCATTTCAAATCTCTGTGTCCAATATTTGGTTTTCTGCAATGAATGGGTGCGTGCGTGTGTTTTGCTTGACTAGTTGTTTTGTGCAGGTACGTGGCCTTGTACAAGCGCAACTTTGGCTTGCACGACATCATGTCTTAGCGAGGACGATCGATCCCGTAGGGATCCAGGCAAGACGGACGACCCTAGCGGGATCGAGGCGTGACAACTCGCCCCTTACGGGACATACTTGTGCTACGGTTGCCATCAACTGCTGCTGCCGCAAGATAGTGGCTCTACCACCAAGGCAGTCTGTGTTCCAGCAGTTGCAACATGCTGTGCCTGTCCGACATCGTCTCAGAAATAGGATACCAATTGAAGACTTTGTGACTACCTACTCTCAAATAGGCCCATCACTCAGATGTCTCAGCTAGCCGTGTCGTCTCAGCTAGCCGCGTCGTCTCAGCCCGGCGTATTACTCTTCCAGCGCATCACTTTGCCCTGTTAGAGTGAATCACTTCCTCGTCGACGCACAGGCGCATCTGCCAGCCTGGGGCTCTTCCATCATAATGAAGCTTAGGCACATCAAACCCAAACCATGCATTCAACTTGGCACTCGATGTCGTCTCGTAGAAGAATACTACCAGCAAGCGGCTCGAACATAAACTGCTATGTCCATTCCAACTCAGCAAATCTCAGTCTTCTGAAGAATTTCACCGTCAAAGCTTCTTCGAACAAGGAGAACGATCACCCATAGTACAACGTCTTGCCAAGGAGGAGGATCAGTCGAATCCATCTTCGTGGAGAAGTCAAGGGAGAGACAACAAAACTCTCTCAAACTGTTGCTATTTATAGGCCAGGGCAAATCAAACCCACGTGCCAAGTGGCAATCTTTCCGAAGTTAGTGCAATGAACTTGTATTTATGATGATTAATTTGCCCCTTCGAACTCAGCTAAGTCAGGGAGCCATCAATGCTCCGAAGAACTCAACAGCCGAACTAATGAAGATGTGCCATGCAACAGACGCGCCCATCAGTACCAAGCGCCTCATAAGGATGCACCCCACGCGTCCCTATGCGCCTAGTGGAACGTAGAGCAATGCGCCCACTCAAAAGCTCATCATCCATCAAGAAGCATTAAATGTCGAAGTCTGATACGACAGCAGCCATACCTCAATGACAGAGCAGCAACAACTTTTACAGAAAATGAAGCGCCACTGACGTCAGCGTCATCATTACTCTCCTCTGTCGGTTACAAGTCACGTGGCCGACCAACCACTAGCATGCGCCTTCGCAGCCATGCACCCGAAGATTTGTATCTGCCTCAAAAGCCATGCGCCTCTGACTTACTTCTGATCCCAGAAGTCAAGTCGCTGCATGTGCCTCCCCAGCCATGTGACCAAATTATGCACCTCATAAGCCATGCGCCCAGACTGGTTCGTGATTCCTAAAGATTACGAGCTAAATCTCCTCATGTATCGGATCCCAAACGCAGCTCATCAGATCCCTCTCCACCAAATTCGAAATCTTTGAGCCACAGACATACGCCACATGTCCTTCGACCCAGTTCAGTCCACGAAGGGGTGCTAACCACCCAAGATCTCAGCAACCGAAGAATCCTTTCAGTCGCCACGTGTCAGCTCTTCTGTAGCACCACAGGCGCAACAGAAAGGATTCAATCCCCAAATTACGACGCATCAACCATGCGCCCCCGCCAGCATCAGCCACGTAGCATTCCTACGACCAGGCACATTCGACATATACGCGCATGAGCAACCAGCCTGCAAGCTATAAATAGAAGGATCATTCCTTCATCAACACACACACACAGTCAAAGACAGACATAACAAGATCATCAGAGTTACAGAGATGTACGTCTACTCATAGAGATCGAAAGAGACACTCAACGTCATCTTCCCCTCCGCAAGCTCCGACATCCAGAGCAACCTAGGCCTTCAGAGAACCTAAAATCGCCGTCAGATCATCAACGGCGTCAACGCATTACTACTCGCTCCATCGACACAGGACCCAGATAAAAACAAAAGTGTACTACTAGGACTACATCTAAGTCCTACATTGTAATACAGTTCTGTTTGTGATTGAAATTCCAATTCAAAGATTTTAATGGCAAACAAGCTGGCGACTCTGCTGGGGACCTCTTTCTTCTCCGATGAGAAAGTTGGGTCGCAATCTGACGATGTGAAGGTGGGCTCCTCCCATAAGATACTAGTCGTACGCCTCAATCAACAGGCATATGAGGAGTTCATCTCAGAAGGCAGCGCAAGTCCTTCGAAGCGGCTACCGAAGCCGAAGAAGACTCACCAAGCCTGGGTGCACAAGGTGG
Source organism: Iris pallida (assembly GCA_029216955.1). Lineage (NCBI taxonomy): Eukaryota > Viridiplantae > Streptophyta > Magnoliopsida > Asparagales > Iridaceae > Iris > Iris pallida. The sequence continues at coordinate 3,901 of JANAVB010038278.1, forward strand.
AGACCCCTGGCACCATCACTGAAGGGGATGTGCCGATGCAGCCCACCCTTCTCATTGACGCCCTCAGCGGCCAGGATGTGCCCACGGGTGCAGCGCATCTCTCAGGAAAATGTGGTACTGACCACATTCTCCAACCATCTCCTTCTCAGTCAAGGAAGATTCGCCGACGGAGCAGGGGCGCATCTAACGCCCTGCGCATAAACTCTGGTGCGCCGCAGAAGGCCTCTGTCTTTGACAAACTCACTCTCTGTCATGGCGAGGATAATTTGGACTCTGAGTACTATGCACCCCAGCGGGCTGGTATGAAAATGTCTAAGGTAGTACGGGCCATGCGCCTCAAACGTGCTATGCCAACGAAAAACTAGAAGCATGCGCTCACAATCATACGCGCTGCTGATGGTAAGCTGAACAAAGTTGACTCGGGTGCTTCTGTGCCAGAAACGAGCCGACCCTCAAAGTCCTTGTCTTACTTGGGCACATCTGCTGCGTTTGCAACCAAGTCGTACAAGGCAAATTCTGTGGTCTTGAACCCCCGCGCCTACATTGGTTGTGCGTCTGAGGCTGGTTCAAGTTACTATAAATGTGGTTCTCCCACTATTGATCTGGGCGCACCTTATGTGCTAGATCAGGGGGCACAACATTCACTTGATCACCCCGACGCTTGGCCTTGCCATGCGCCTGATAGGGGTGTAAAGGTGGCACTCTCCTCTAACGATTTGCGTAATATGATCATTCACAAACGCCGGTCAGGAGAGTCGACCGACAAGCACAATGTGCCCCTCACAGGAGACACCTATATTGTGGTCACCATCAACTGTTGTTGCAAGACAGCAGTCCTACCACAAAGGCAGTCTGTGTTCCAGCGACTGCAATCGTCAACACCCCTCCGGCGTCGCCTCGGGAAGAAGGCGTCGATTGAAGAAGAGCCGGAACTAAAGGTTGCTTCTTACAACGTAGTCTCTAACTTCTCATCAATCCGAAAAGCGACTAGCAACTCCTCGACCTCGTCTTCATCCAAGAGCCAGCCGAAGAAGACCAATGTGACTGTCCCGTCCTCAGGAGTGTTTGAAGACACCCGGGCAAGAAAGAAGATTTTGGAAGAAGTAATAGCTGGGGGTAGTCAAGCCCTTGTTGATCCTCCCGAAGACGAAGATATCCTCCAGAACATAGATGGGGGTAGCCAAGATGAAACTCCAGGAGAAGTGACTCTTCTACAAGAGAGCGAGGCTGAAAGCGAAGCTTTAACCGATCCATCCACTTCCAGTCACGTCATGACAGTATACATGACAGGAGGAGGTGATAGGGAGTGTCACACCCCGCTCCCGTAGGAGCGATCGTCCTCGCTAAGGCATGATGCCGCACGGGCCTAGGTTGCGCCCGTGCAAGGCTAAGTCCAGAAACGACCGATTTGAACTAGGCCACAGAGTCGCACAGAGTGTCCCCATTTGCAGCGAAAAGTAAATGAACACAAATTGAAGAGAATTCAAACTCTTTATTGATTTTCAAAAAGTTTACAAGCGGCGCTAGACCGAGTTTACAAGTCTCTCAAGCTCTCTCTCTCTGAAACATAAAAGGCGTGCCAAGTGGCTTACAACATGGAATAATTTATGGCGATGTTTCGATACATTATATCCTGTATATGGTGCTCCAGCTCCTTGCAACCCTCCAAGGCTCCAGAGTTAGCTCCGCGCCTTAGCATGTTCGAGGGAAGCTCCGCACCCGATGACGTCTCCTGCATCCTGTAAGCAAACTGTGGGGTTATCAGTACATTGTTATGCACTGGTGGGGAGGCTAGCTCGCCCACAATGCTATCATTACCAAACACATTCTATTTACTTTTGTGCACCGTCTATCATTCATTGTCTCTCTAATCTTGCCTTAGGATCAGTTTCATGGCATATTTTATAACCTATCTCGTGTTGTCGAATTTAAGTGTTTGCATGGAAATACTTGCACGACTTACCCATACTTACCGTCCGGCCTTCCCTGTCCAAAGTAAACCAAGTTAGTCAACAATTTATATAAATTTCCAATGTCAAGGGCGTGTGCCTGCCTCAGGTCCTAGCGCGACGTAGGTGTGTTTTCTAACTCAATTTCATGAAGTACTCTCAATCATTTGGTGTATTTTATTCAAGCCTGTTCAGAAGGCGTTTCATTCAGTTAACTTAGACTACTTTGTTTCAATGCAAGGACTTGTACATAGATTTCCACCATCAAAGCCAACTTAAATCTATATGTACCGGTCGCTGGCATCACAAGCCATTTTTGACCCTTTCTTTCTTGGTATTTCTCACCTATCATGGCGTGCGGCTTGGTACACCCTGATAGTCTCTTGAAATACCCGGCCTTACGTCTCCTGGGTGGCCAAGCCCGCACCCAGGCCAGGACAGTAAGCCATTTGATTTCTGCCTAGGCCGGTCACGATCCTCCCTTTGATGGTGCCGCTGAAAATCTCTTATTCTGCCTACCTCCCGTATACGATGGGATTGTCCACGACCATTTTATTTTATTTGTCATTTTAACTTAACGGCTGTCTTTGAGCCGTAGGCTAACCTTAGCCTTAATACGTTATCGACCAGGTTGGCGGCGGCATCTGTGCAGCACGGGTAGCGAGCCCCGATGCACGTCCCCGTCATACCTGTCGCTAACCATTCATTTCTTTCTTATCTTTTATTCATTTTTTCTTTTCTTTCTTTCACCTATTCGTTCATTCATTGATTCATTCACATATTCATTCATTCTCATATTCATTTATTCTTTCGTTGATTCATTCATTCATTCATTTATACATTATGCAACTTCCCGTACGGGAGTCGCCTTGGCGATCCATCGGTCCCGAAGTCTTCCAATATTGCTATATTCTACTCAGAACGACTATGTCGATAGTCTTCCGTTTATTGTTGTAAACCATTCATTGTTTCATTGTTGAACACATAAGGGACTTGAACGTAAGCTTGTGCCTTTGTACAAGCGTAGAGTTCGGTGCGAGAGTTCTCACATTTTCTATGTTCTTTTCCATATTCTATACAAGCATACAAGATGGGATTATTCCCTTAGCTAGGTGCGTCAGTCATTTTTTAGCATGTGCGATGTTATCGCCTAGAGATTCTAGCAATAGTGTCCGTATTGTTAAGTGTCTAGGCTAAGCAAAGACGGGTTCATTGAAGCCACCCACCTTAGCGATGTTCGCATCGGCCGAGCGATACTCCGAGCGCACCTTTGAAAGTCTAAGTTTGGATTCCTTTTGACAGGCCAATGTAAGCCTTGCATCGATTCTTCATCAGGTCGATGTCAACTCTTCGGGTCGACGGCTCATTTGAGTCGTTGCACTTGCCGTTTGAATCGACGTTCCGCTAGGGCGGAGCGGGTCATTACATAATACACTACTCAAAACAAGTCTCGTCCTCGAGACTTCCTGAGTGCAGGTCATCCTACCGTTCCCTAACTCATGTCGTGTACGTATCTTAGACAATTCCTATCGAATTATTTTATTGTTCGATGGCACCGAACTATACCCGATACCTTTCCAAGTTCTGTGTCGCATATGTTTGGTCGATTTTATTGAATAACTTTTGCTCATTTTTAGAGTTGATGGTGCTTATTCAATCGTCGTGTTTCTTCGACTTGGTTGCTATTACGTCCTATTGTGGGGGGGCTGTAATGGTCACACGAGGCACGTTGTAATTCATCAAATACGAGGGTCGTAGGCTGAGGTAAACTCACTTTCATTTATGCGCATCTCAACACCCATTTGCAGCTGCATTCGAGTTCATTATATCGCTGAGTTTAGATCATACACATATTCAAGGCGTCCCCTGAATACGTACATTTCAACCAAGCTTAGCGATTAGCGAAGTCGGACAAGCTACTCGTGATAGTTTTGATTTGTCGATCGTTTTACAAACTTCGATTAAACCGAACTCATGTGCATCTCACTATCGTTTATCTCAATCCTCGAGATGATTCGATTCATTTCTCAAGCGTTCTTGTCTACAAAATCAACACGATTTCTTCTTAGCGGAGTCGACCAAGTCTAAGTAATTCCTATCCGAATCGAGACCAAGTATCACACTATCATCGAGTACATCTTCCAATCAATGATTCAATTCGTTATACCAACTATTACTTGCACAATATCGATTCCATATCACTCACTTCGTTTGGGGCCAATCTCGTTGTCGTTCACGTACACTCCCAGTTCCTCGTCCTACTCTAAGTCTTGTTGTCTCAAGTCTATCGTCCGTCCAGACGATACTGTAATGTCAATCGCACAGGTTCAATCACTCGGCATAGGGTCGTCCGTCTATCCGCTAGGTCGTCTCACAAGGTCATAGTTACGAGTCAAGTCCGTGGCTTATCATGCAAGGTCGTTGCATGACGCTCGCCCCCAAATCCTATGGTCAAACCATTTTGTTCGTTTGTACGGGAGTTTCTACCCAAGTTTGCTTTACCTCAAATTTCTAAACATCAAGCAGCGTTCACCCTATTCACTTCGAGACATTCTCCGCTCCACGTCTGAGCTCTTTTAGGAAAGTCATCCTACGATAGGTTGTCCTCAATCAAATTCTTGACATGTCAATATCGTGCGTCCGTACTGGCAATTATCATAGTCTATCTCTTCAAGTATGTTTGATACAATTCACCTATCAATCCTATCCAATTCACGTAGTCGATCACAAGGTCGTCTAGCCTTGCAATATGTCGCGCCCTGATCTCACGCAAGTCTGATTATCCACGGCGGACATGAATCACCACATCAACATTCCTGCGGAATAATCCTCCTTATCGGGACGTAACTCTTGCGTTGAATCTAGACTTACTCATTTCGATACACGGATTGGGTCTACTCAATCCTCAAGTTTTCTTTGTCGTCCATCATAAGTCCGATCAATCCTCCAATTCGCTTTTGCTTCAAACTACAAGTCGAAGCAATCAAAATTGCCATGTCAAGGTATTTCGAGTTCGATCATTCCCGCTGGACATGAATCACCATGCCAACGCTCACACAGAATGATCATCCCAAATCCGACATGACACATGTACGAGGCTGGAGTTGCGCTCGCGCAAGACAAGATCGTTGTGGTTATCACCGAGCAATCAAGTCACTTTCCTTCTTCATTCTAAACATTCATTTCTATCCAAATTCTCCAATAGCATCCTTTGAAATAATAACTTCTAACACGATCATCATTCATCGAATCAGAGTACCCCCGAGTTATCGTACATCGATCTTTGATACGCCTCAATACCATCGATGATGTACATAACCTGACGATCTTCCTTTTGCAACGAATTCCGAGTCGTGCAACTTAATTTCCTCAGTTCACATTATCTCATGCTAACTCTTCATTGAGCAACATCCATTCCAAATCCTTAGTCATTCTCGTATCTCCATATTAACGTTTCCTATGCATGCTATCTTCCGATTGTGCTATCTTCGATCTCGTCTATGGGTATTTTACTTTAACTCAAGTTTTAATCCCTTCGACTAAATTTAAAATTGCATGCACAATCTTCTATGTTTCCTCGACCAAGACCTCCATTCGTTTCATCGTTCTGACTCTCTATTCAACTTGTTTTGTACTTTGCACTACGTATTCTTAATTCGTCTGAACGATATCTCGTCTGAGACTGTCGAAGTCAAAACCAACTAAGCGTTACTCGTTCTAAGGCTTTGTGTGATATCATCACTTGCCGACATACTCGTACTATTCGTAAATCCTTTAGTCTCGCTCGAACGATTTCTATGTCGTCCATACACCACTCAGGGTTCAAGCTACTCGACTAGTCGTCGACACTCGCTCTTATTCTTCCGCGAAGCTATCACATACACCACTCGGGGTCAAGTCATTCTCTAAATCCTCAAAAGATCATTCGATTCATAATCGACATGTTCGAAGGTGCGTTCGCCCGTTCCTCAAGGTCTAAGAACTATTCTTGTGTTCGTTTTGGCGTTGGTCAAGTAGCGTCTCTATCGACACACATTCTAAGTCTCACTTATTCTCGTCCGAGCGATAGTCGATCTCGCTCGCAAACTCGTTCGTACCAGAAGGTCTAGGTGCGTGATACTCTGCACAACTTAGCCAAAAGGCTGCGTGCATAACCATCCCGTTCGAACTATACTCCGGTCTCGTGTACTCGTCCGCTATTGTTAGCGTAAGGTTATTCAAGCACACCTTGCATTTGCTAACTTTTAGCATTTTGGTTTTCTTTCGACTCAAGTCTGTCATGATTTGGCACAAAGGCCTTCGCCTATCGATCCCGTCCAACCGAGTACTCGTACGAGCTTTTGAAAATATTAGACTTATTGTATGGAACATCCCAAGGCACAACGAGAGAGAGCGTATATTTCTTTGTTTCAAAATGAGCTTTCGAAATTAAGAGAATCAAAATGAAGACCAAGGACGTAAAGCCGTGCTCTGATACCAATCTGTCACGCCCCCCCCTGTAGGAGCGATCGTCCTCGCTAAGGCGTGATGCCGCACAGGCCTAGGTTGCGCCCGTACAAGGCTAAGTCCAGAAATGGCCGATTTGAGCTAGGCCACAGAGTCGCACAGAGTGTCCCCATTTGCAGCAGAAAGTAAATAAACACAAATTGAAGCGAATTTAAACTCTTTATTGATTTTCAAGAAGTTTACAAGCGGCGCTAGGCCGAGTTTACAAGTCTCTCAAGCTCTCTCTCTCTCTCTCTGAAACATAAAAGGCGTGCCAAGTGGCTTACAACATGGAATGATTTATGGCGATGTTTCGATACATTATGTCCTGTATATGGTGCTTCAGCTCCTTGCAACGCTCCAAGGCTCCAGAGTTAGCTCCGTGCCTTAGCACGTTCGAGGGAAGTTCCGCACCCGATGACGTCTCCTGCATCCTGCAAGCAAACTGTGGGGTTATCAGTACATTGTTATGCACTGGTGGAGAGGCTAGCTCGCCCATAATGCTATCATTACCAAACACGTTCTATTTACTTTTGTGCACCGTCTATCATTTATTGTCTCTCTAATCTTGCCTTAGGATCAGTTTCATGGCATACATAACCCTCGTGTTGCCGAATTCAAGTGTTTGTATGGAAATATATGCACGACTTACCCATACTTACCGTCCGGCCTTCCCTGTCCAAAGTAAACCAAGTTAGTCAACAATTCATATAAACTTCCAATGTCAAGGGCGTGTCCCTACCTCAGGTCCTAGCACGACGTAGGCGTGTTTTCTAACTCAATTTCATGAAGTACTTTCAATCATTTGGTGTGTTTTATTCAAGCTTGTTCAGAAGACGCTTCATTTAGTTAACTTAGACTACTTTGTTTCAATGCAAGGACTTGTACGTGGATTGCCACCAGCAAAGCCCACTTAAATCTATATGCACCGGTCGCTGGCATCACAAGCCATTTTGGACCCTTTCTCCCTTGGTAATTTCTCACCTATCATGGCGTGCGGCTTGGTACACCCTGATAGTCTTTTGAAATACCCGGCCTTACGTCTCCAGGGTGGCCAAGCCCGCACCCAGGCCTGGACAATAAGCTATTTGATTTTCGTCTAGGCCGGTCACGATCCCCCCTTTGATGGTGCCGCTGGAAATCCCTTGTTCTGCCTACCTCCTGTATACGATGGGATTGTCCACGACCATTTCGTTTTATTTGTCATTTTAACTTAACGGCTGTCTCTGAGCCGTAGGCTAACCCTTAACCTTAATACGTTATCGACCAGGTTGGCAGCGGCATCCGTACAGCGCGGGTAGCGAGCCCCGATGCACGTCCCCGTCATACCTGTCGCTAACCATTCCTTTCTTTCTTATCTTTTATTCATTCATTCATTTCTTTCTTTTACCTGTTCGTTCATTCATTGATTCATTCACATATTCATTCATTCTCATATTCATTCATTCATTCCTTGATTCATTCATTCACTTATTCATTCATTCATTTATACATTATGCAACTCCCCGTACGGGAGTCGCCTTGGCGACCCATCGGTCTCGAAGTCTTCCAATGTTGCTATATTCTACTCGGAACGACTATATCGATAGTCTTCCGTTTTATTGTTGTAAACCATTCATTGTTTCATTGTTGAACGCATAAGGGACTTGAACGTAAGCTTGTGACTTTGCACAAGCGTGGAGTGCGGTGCGAGAGTTCTCACATTTTCTATGTTCTTTTCCATATTCTATACAAGCATACAAGATGGGATTATTCCCTTAGCTAGGTGCGTTAGTCATTTATTAGCATGTGCGATGTTATCGCCTAGCGATTCTAGCAATAGTGTCCGTATTGTTAAGTGTCTAGGCTAAGCAAAGATGGGTTCATCGAAGCCACCCACCTTAGCGATGTTCGTATCGGCCGAGCGATACTCCGAGCGCGCCTTTGAAAGTCTAAGTCTAGATTCCTTTTGACGGGCCAATGTAAGCCTTGCATCGATTCTTCATCAGGTCGATGTCAACTCTTCGGGTCGATGGCTCGTTTGAGTCGTTGCACTTGTCGTTTGAATCGACATTCTGTTAGGGTGGAGCGGGTCATTACACGGAGTTAGATGCTTCACGGCAATCGGTATTCAAGGATGGCCATTGAAGGGGCACACTTGATTCCCCGTTAGGTCCGGGGTCAGGATTGGTAGAAGGTGCTCCTGGGTCAGGATTGGTTGGTGCTCTTGACGGGTTATGAACGCTATCGATCAAGAGGTGGACAAACTCTTGAGCAGTGGGTTCATTCGTGAAGAGCAGCATCCAGATTGGGTAGCCAATGTCGTCCCTGTCACCAAGAAGAATAGGAAGATACGAGTCTGCATCGACTTCAGAGATCTCAATACTGCTTGCCCGAAAGACGAATTCTCGCTTCCAATCACTGATGTGATGATCGACAATATATGTGGATTCGAATGCATGTCTTTCATGGACGGGTACTCGGGCTACAACCAGATCAAAATGTTCCCCGATGACGTAAAACACACGTCGTTCAGGACTCCAAAAGGGGTTTTCTGCTACACGGTAATGCCCTTTGGTTTGAAGAACACTGGTGCTACGTACCAACGAGCTTTGAGTACCATCTTCCGCCAACATCTGTGTCACGCCCCAGAACCAGAATACTGGAAAGTAGGGGCGAAACAAAGCCAGCTACGTGTATTAGAGTACGCCAGTACCCCAATATACGATAAAAGCTGTCTAGAAGACAAGTGGGAAGACTCTAGCATGCCACTGACGACTCCTATGGTCGAACAAATCCTATCTCAATCCAACAACAACAAGTATCAAGAGTATATCAAATATGAAAGTAAAGAGGCGTCCCAAAATACTATATCATACATGATCATGAAGCTAGTGAATACAAAATGCTACACTAGCAAAGTACCAATATACATGATCACTATATCAGTCTAGATCTAATAAAATACATCATGTTGACCGAAGTCTGAGAAAGTCTCAAAATAATAGGGCTAACACATGCCCTAGCTAACACCACCAAAATGAAATGAACCGCAAGTGGTAAGAAGAGGGAACCCACTCGCGAGGAGGAACAACCGCGGATCTAAGCAGGCGGCGGGTCATCCAGAGAAAGGTATGGAGAATCCTCGGGCTCCAGCGGTAAATCTGGCCAAACAAAACCAGTGGGGTCAGGCCCCAAATAGCAAGTACCACAAGGAAGCTCGGGGTGAACGACAAAACCCAACAACAACAAAACAACATAGTGACAGAAATAAATAAAGATGGTTCGAGACTAGTGCGGTACCAATGCACGTATCTCGAGAATATAAATGACTGAATGGAAATACTGAACCGTATAGCAATAGAGAACAATAAGCCAATGAGCAACAAGGGACTTAGGAACTACTCGAAGTCGGAGCCACAACCCTTAAACCAAACAAGGACCGGGGTTGCAGATATTTTCCCGAGCAGAACTTAGTCTCTGGCCACTCGACGACACAAGAGAATATAAGGTAACACCAATCAAAAGTGCACGGCCAATCATTGCCTACGGCTTTCTATCATTAACTAGCTAGGGTTATCACAATCCTAATTACTAGTATGCAAGTTGAGGAACTTCACTACCACCTACACTGCAGTAACTCGGATGGCCAAGGGGGCGACGACGGTAGAAGAAAAGAAATAAAATCAACCAAACAATCTCAATCAATAGTAGATAAACATCTACTCTAAAAATGAAACATATCAATAGTAGATAAACAACATCTACTCAATAACATATCAATAGTAGATAAACATCTACTCAATCAATAGTGGACAGGAGCCCACGCCAATCGGGGTTATCCCTGCCACTGTGGGGGCCCATAGCGATCCGAGTACGCGGTAGCATGAAGTGTCCTCCCCTCCCAATGATCTATATGAGTTTACTAGTCAATTACCTATAACATTCGTTTTTAATTCTCAAGTCGTGGACACTCACTACAAGAAAAATGACGATTCTTGACGGTTTATAAGTTGATGGTCGTGAAAAACCGTCAAGAAAATGGGTTATCTTGACGGATTTAGGCTTACGTCAAGAAATGTCTTATTTTATGTTAATTTAGCAATCTTACAGCATAATAGTTGACGGTTTTAGAGGATCTGTCAAAAAACATCATTTTATTTATTGACGGTTTGGTGATAACCGTCAACTAATACATGTGCAAAAAACTTGGCGGGATTTTTTTCAGCTGCGATTTTAGTAATTTTTTTAAACTTTCAATATTTGTTGACGGTTGGTGGTTCTTTTAATGGAGGAACATTGAAACCTCTCTCGCGATCTCTCTGAAAACTCTCTTAGAAAATCCTCTTCTGTTTCCTCTTCTGTTTTCTAGCCTTCTCCTCCGGAAACCCTCTCATGGAGAGAGACCTTCCTCTCCACCCGCTCCTCCCTTTCACTCATCCTCCTCCTCCTCCTTACACGGCCTTTCACTCCCCGTCCGCTCCGTCTCACTCCGAAGAACCTGCCATCGAAATCTAGGGTTTGGTTTTCTTTGCTTGAAAAAGCTCTCGGCACTAGATTCGCCGCTCCTTTTGTCGGAGGAAGCGTCTCCGGCGACTTTGCTGGCCAGAGGATCTGCCTCCCCTCACTACGGTCCGGCCACCGCCTAAAGAGGGGTACCGTCACCAAGGTAATCCCGTCAGACGCTTTTCTTTCGGCTTGCTATGGTCGCACATGACCCCGTGTCCGTGTCAAATATGACACGGATGCTGGATCCGCTGCTTGCGTCTGCTATTTTAAGCAAAATTTTGGGTTTTTTTTTGGGACGTTCAGGGCTCAGGCTTCATCTTGGTTTGAGCTTGGTTAGGGTTTAGTTTGTGATCGTTTGGTGAGTAAATTTTGTTGAATGTCCAGTATGAATTGGGGGGTCCTCTTGGGGCCGAGCGTTGCCCTGGAGCTTTCCCCTTTTCGTTGCCGACTAGTCGACATGGAACGGAGCAACATAGAGCAGTTTCTATGTCATATGCTCGTGTCTTGCTTTGCTCTTGCGCTTGACGCCTGGGCCACGAAGCACCTTAGTGCCCAAGTGCATTTTTAGCCTCTGACAAACAACTATGGAGTAGACCTAAGGAAACATAAATTTAGGCTTTGAAAAAAGGATAGGGTATATGCTAATGTAAGAGATGGGATGCCTTAATTGATCGGAATGGAAGAAAGGATTCATGTAACAGTCGTTGTCGTTGTTGCCTATGATTTGATTTTAAGTGGTGCAAATATGAGCATTTTTTCTGTGTCTTCACTTGAAATGAATGCCTGCATTTGATATTAGGAGACTTAAGGAGATATTACAGAGTCAAAATTTATGCCGAAAATAATTTATTCCTTCCAGAAAGTGAATTTCACGTGCTCCGATATAACACTACACCAAAATGTATTACAGAGTCAATTTTTGAGGGCATAATCAAGTTAAACTGGGGGAAACAAGTGATTAAATTGTTGCAAAATTACTATTTAATTTAGTTTTTCTTCCTATAACTTAGATTTGAAACTTCTAGATCTAAAACTGGGGCAAAACATTGTGAGTTAATAAATTTTTTCATGTCTTTGTTGCTACAATTGTTTAGATCTGGACTAATTTTGCAGCTCTAAGAATTTTTCTTGTGTGGATTATAGATATCTCACTTAGTATGGCCATTGTGATATTAGATTTTCATGTGTCATTCATTTTCCTTTAAAATAGGAGAAATGATACACTACATGGAGAGAAAATCAATCTTTGTATTGTTCTTGAAATAGATAGTTCTTTCAAAGAACATCCTTAATTTTTCCTAGTATCATTGTTATTTTCGGACGTGAAATAAGAATGTGATATTTTGATAAATTTGTTTATTCTATTGCTACTTTGTGACAATTCTTGATAACCGGAAGGGTTAATTTGTTAGTGTATATAATTGAGTCCCTAGAAAAAATATGTTACTCAAACCAGTAGTTATTTCTGTTCGTACTATGTTTCCTATGTTTAAACAAATCTGACTAACCCCCCAAAACTACACATGCATACTTCTTACACTCAAGTCAAACAAAAACCTATCTAACATAAGTATCCTCCCTATAACACACCAAGCCCCTGTTATGATGATGGTAATGAGAAAAAACTATGACAACTCTTGAACCTATCCTTAATGAACAAAGTATCATAATCCAAAGCTTGAGGTAAGTTTAGACTTTAAGAGTACTTTTGTTTCTTCAGTCATCAAACCTTGTCCAAACATATGGACTTGAACTTCCTTGCAATAGAAATAAACTATTATTGCATGCAGTCTAAAACTAGCGTATTAGTTGAATTATGAATTAGGATAGTAGTTCTTTACATGATATAGATTATGGAACATGGTCATTATAGAAGGATAAGAAGATTTTAATAGTTCAAATAATCGAGTAGTTAGTATCATCGACTGGCTGATTGATTAAATGGATTTTTTGGTGTTAAAGAAATTGTAATTAATTGGGCATATAAATTGATTAGTTGGTGAATGGATCTGACTAGGTGCCTATGTTGCACGGACACAACTATGACACGAATATGGGCACCTAGAAAAGGATACATCATATACTTTATATAGATTGAAATGTCTATTTTTTGTCAAATGCATGTCTGTGCTTCCTACCTGGGCGTACAATGAATCAATATTATAATTTTGGAGTCTGCCCTAAAAAATTGAAGGATTCTGGATGCTCATTGTCGAGCAACATATGCCAGTGTTTTTATAGATAATACCCCTTTTTCCTGTACCCTCTATTGATTTTTGTAGTTCTTGAGTACTTGTTTAGTATGTGGTTCAACTGGTATTAGGAGGCTATTATTTTGGATGTTACTTCATATCATATTTTGACTGACCTACTAGTACTACTACTACCATGAATGTAGCTGCTCATTGAATTTGTTCAAGTAATAATTAAAGTCTAAGACTTGACACTCATCTAGTTTAGAGGATATTAAAGGGTTCTCCTTGGTTCCATGAGCTTAGACAACATGACAAAAAACTATTTTATCTACCTGGCAGCCCAAAAATAGGCACGTAATAAAGGCGTTCCAAAAAAATTTTGGAACATAATTTTCCGTTCCAAAATGATCATTTTGGTGTAGTGTGGTCACCACATGTAAAATCATTGAATGCAACCCCATTGTCGCTAATCTCTTATAACTAGTGTTTGATGGAAATAGTTAACTGTTAGCATTAAGTATTCAATAGGATTTGTGTCTTCTGTGGAAGTAGCCAATGCAAGAAGAGAATCTACCAGGATGCTGCCAATGAGCTTGGCCAAGAGCTGGTATGTATATATATGCTATTTTTAGTTCTTTTATTTACTCTTTTGTTACAGATTTTGAACACTTGGGCTGTCTTTAGAACTATTGTCTATAATTTCCATGAAGAGAATCTTCCAAGATTTGTTTATAATTTGCATTTCCAAACATTCTTCAATTATCAAAACCAAGTTCCCCCAAAAAAAACTAAACTAAATGAGTGTTATGTTTCATGGATTTTTCTAGTTTGTTACTTTGTTATTATCTGGACGTTGAAGTATTTGGAGTATACAATGGAACATACTGAGGTCTTCTGTTTTTTGACCTTGTTGATATTATACATATTATTTGATCAGTGTCGTTGGCCAACTGTTATTGCTGCTACATGGATCATTCTGGTGTGTTCTTGTATCTGCAGGTGTCAAGGAACATTTTAGTGCAAATAGCAAAATCTGCAGGTGTCAAGGTATTCAATTGGATTGATGGGTATGGTCTCCCTGGATGTTTATGAAGGAGGAAGGCATGTCATTGGGTGAGTGGCTTGTCTTTCTTTGTCTATTAATATAATTTCTACATTTTTCTTAATTCCTTAATGTTGTAAGTAGACTAGTAACAATGAGTTTCTGTGCTAACATGGGAGATGTATGGTTAGCTGATATGATTGTCTAAAAGCTGAAATTCTAGACCATTGTTTCTTGGTTATCTTGTAACCCTTATGCAGATCTTGGAGCTCTTCGAAAATATACTGGTTTGCAATTCCTTCGACATTCTGGACTCCCCAGAGCAGGATGATATAGGTAAAGTTAACCCTATTTATTCATCTTACTTTATGATGTTTCCTTAGAACAAGAATACCCCTCTTATTGCAAGTGTTACAAGTATTTGTAGTGTCCCATACCAGAGTTTAAAAGTTATAATATAATTCTATAGTGTAAGCGATCAAACTTTCTTCTACAACGCTGCATCAATGTTCGATGAAAATGGGGTCTTGTCAACACCTTGCCAGGGCTTACTATAGCAGTGACCAACAAGTTACACTTTTAGTTCGTTCTTAATTTATTTTGAAACATTTATGCTCAATTAAGTTTCGGATATAGCTTGTTCAATGATGGTGCAAAATGTGAAATAATGACACAAGACCCCGATGTTATAGTACCTGTTACTTCCTACATAAATGACTATACGCCTTATCTACATTATCCAGGCCAACGTGTGAAGATTAATATTTGCACTTTCCAAATCTGCAAGATGGTTGTGTGGCTCATGGAAGCTAAAGCCAAGATGAAGGAACTGTTTGCCATGTGGAAGTGGGACTGGTGGATATGAATTGGATTTCTTCTGCCATGATAAGTCAGGGAATTAGTGTGCCCGTTCCTCTCATCTCCAAGATCCCAAAAAACTTACATTATTGTCAGGCTTTCCTTATGCCAGTTGGCAGGTTGGAGATTGGTGTACTCTTCCAGTTACTTCAGTGAGCTTCCGATGGCCAGTAAAGAGTCTCCCCCATTGTGTTTTGCTACACAGCACCTTAACAGTAGGTATTTCCTATATTAGCAGTCATGTTAGGGATTCAAATACCTTAATGTATTAGCTTCCCTATTAAATTGTATATCCCTTGGTCAGTTAGGGCAATGGCAAGTTAGCATTAGTATTGGTTATTCCAGTTTCCTGAGATCAATTCCCCTAGTACTGCTCAGATTGTGTCTATACCTCCATTTCTATTTATATAATTTCACAGTAGTTAGTGAATGTGGGCTGCATTTGTTATATAGATAATTCCACTAGTACTTTTTTTGTTATGAACAACAAGTATTAGATCTTTACTTTTGGATATCTTAATACATGCTTTATTGTTTGAGTAGATTGGCTTTTGGGGGTTGTTGTTGATGTTAATTGGGAATTGAATGTTAAACTGAACTGTCTCTATTTCTGTATTTTTTTCCCCAACTGATTTCCTGCACATTTAAACTACTGCAATTTGAGTCCTCCCTAGATTGTCTGTCCATTCAAAATTTGATTGAATTTCAGTTGTGTTGCTGACTTATAATGTTATGTTCACCTTGTTTGCAGATTAACCTAAAGGAAATGCTGCTCTGGGTTCAGATATATTTTGGTTAATCTCCTGTAAATATGTTTTGGATATGTATATATGGTGTACGAACGTGTTTGTGGTTGGACGTTTGGATGTACTTGTTGGATGTACTTGTTGCATGCTGCTCTGGGTTCAGAGATATTTTGGTTAATTTACTCCTATAAATGTTTAGGATATTTATGGTGTACGAACGTGTTTGTGGTTGGATGTACTTGTTGGATGTTTGGATGTACGAACACGTATTTTTTAATATAAAAATTGTGTATTATAGTTGTGTGATGCTTGTGATATTATATATTGATTCTGGAATTGGATTGTGTAATTATGTGTATTTGGTAATTGGATTTCTGGAATATATTATGTTTATCTTGACGGTTGTAAAACGGCAAATTTTTTTATTCCTTGACGGTTGCAAAAACGTCAAAAAATAATTCATTTCGTGACGGTTTGCAAACACCAAAAAACAATTTCTTGACGGTTTTTCCCCGTCAAGAAAGACTTTTCTTGACGGTTATTAGCCGTCATCTAGGCCCCCGTCAAGAAAAGTCGACACTTTTCTTGACGGTTTTTTGTTTGTTTTATTGACGTTTAAAACCGTCAAGATAACGCATGTTTCTTGACGGTTTAAAACCGTCAAGGATACAAACAAAAAACCGTCAAGAAAAGTGTCGACTTTTCTTGACGGGGGCCTAGATGACGGATCCAAAACCGTCAAGAAAGTCTTTCTTGACGGAAAAACCGTCAAGAAAAGCCATTTTCTTGTAGTGACTCAAGAACGTCCTATAATGACGAGCCATGGGTACAAGTCATTTGCGAGATATCTCTGGCAAATGTCTCAATACACATTACGCGCGATACAATAGACAATACTCACACTCGATTGTCCATTGCCAAGATGCAATAGATTAAACATTCAACAAGCTATATCCACGGTGTCAAGAAAGAACATGTACTCATATCTCGGGTCTAGAAATCAATAAGAAAATCAAGTCATGAGTGCGCTACTACGAGCCACTAAATCGAGCTAGGCATATACAGTAATCTGGAGTGCACCATAACAGGCCACTATCTATAATCTAGACATAGAACAATATGAACATAAGCATGTACCATATATAGACTGTACAATCATTCTTTAACTATCCAAGGTCATCTAATCATGTTAAGAGTCCATTACAATCGAGAAAATATCAAAAACGGGCAAAAACGGACAAAAACAGCCTAAAACAACATAAAACGGCATACCGGCGGTATACTGCAGCATACCGGCGGTATACCGGACTAAAGACAGTAAGTTTCTGGTGCCAAAAATGGCATACCGGCGGTATACTGCGGCATACCGGCGGTATACCGTTTTCCAAACAGCAACAAAATCCAGATTTTCGGTAAAACTCGTTTCGGCCATAAAAACTTCATTTTAAATCGAAATTCGGACTTTCAAAAGTCAAAATTGAATAGAATTGAATTTCCTACAACATGGAAGTATTAGTTTTCACAAATTAAAACATTTGATAGATCAAAACCTCAAAATACTCAAAAATCATATCTAGAAACTCAGATCTATGCCATATTATCGATCAAAACCAAAAGTGATATACATTAAACTTGTTAACAATTTAGAGGAGCATATTATAGGACAATAAAACTTTAATTTCTATAGAAAATAAAATTATAGCATGGTCATGTCACTTTTGAGCAAGATGTACTTGCCTAGGTTTTAGCAACCGAGCCTAATCTTCTACTCCACCACCAAGAGGGGCACGAAACCACACTCTAGACCTCAAGGCCAAGCTTTCCCAAGCTTGAGGAAGAGAGAAGAGAGTGAAGAGGAAATGGAGAAAAAAGAAAAGAGAGGAGAGAGAAAGTCATAGGATTATATAGAGAGGGTGAATTAATCGTGACCGTTGGATCGTGATCCATGTCACAATTCTAGATCAATCCTAGCCATTGAAAGAAAACCAATTGTCCATTGGATAATAGAATGCATCTTCACTATTCACGAAAATATCTAAATACTATTCATCAAAATATCCAAAACACTATTCATAAAAATCGGAAACACTATTCACAAAAATATCTGAAATCGAAAATATCTAAAATATGGAAAATCTATCCGAGCGGCATGCCGTCGGTATACTCCGGTACACCATCGGTATACCAGCCAAGGAGAAAATCTATTTGGAAAATTTTAAAGCGTTCCGAAAATTGAGAAAATACGAAATACAATACAAACGTATCCGTATATAAATACCGATACTGTGAGACGAGTCTCACAATCTGCGCAAAATAATTGAATGCTATGTTGATGATATCGTCGTCAAGAGGCGTCTCAAAGGTGATCACTTACAAGACCTAAAGACAGTCTTCGATCTCATGTGAGCGCACCAACTCAAGATGAACCCCGCTAAATCCTTTCGTGGGATTTCTAGCAGAAAGTTCTTGGGCTTCATTATCACGGCGAAAGGCATTCATGTCGTCCCCGAGAAGACCAAAGCCATCCTTGACATGGACCCTCCGAAGAATCTCCGAGAACTTCGAGGCCTACAAGGGTGTCTTGCATACATTCGAAGGTTTATAGCAACCTTTCCGGAAAATGTCAACTCTTCACCCAGCTCATGAAGAAGGGAGTCTCCTACGTCTGGACAGAAGAATGCCAGAAAGCTTTCGATGATATCAAAGCTTACCTGACGAGCCTGCCAGTCCTAGTGGCACCCGTCACAGGCAAACTATTTCTCCTCTACGTCCGTGTCATGGATTATTCTCTCGGCACTTTGTTGGCATAGAACAACGATGCAGGCTACGAGCAAGCTATCTACTACCTTAGTAGGACAATGATCGGGGCTGAACACCGGTACAACTCCATCAAAAAAGAATGTTTGGCTTTGGTGTTCGCCATCCAGAAGACTCGTCATTACGTTTCAGGCCAGACAATTCATGTCATCTCCCGAGTCAATCCACTCAGGGTTCTTATGATGAAGTCGGGATCATTGAACTCCCGACTAGCAACATGGGCAATCATGCTGACACCATATAACATGGTATTTGTTCCACAAAAAGCCGTCAAGGGTCAAGCTCTAGCCGACTTTTTAGCCGCGCACCACCGATCCCAGAGTCCTCCAGACTCTATGAAGACATCCCGGATGAGGTCCAAGAATCAAACGTCGTCGAAGAATACTCCGTCTGGCGGTGTTTTTTTGATCGTGCTTCGAGAACAGGCCCCAAAGGCCAAATCATCGCAGGAGTGGGGGTAGTCTAGTCTCCCCGATCAGCTGGTCATCCAGCGTGCTTACTCCCTTTCAAAGCCGTGCTCCAACAATATTGCCGAGTACAACGCTATCGTCATGGGACTCCAGTTGGCGCGACAACTAGGGGTGGATCATCTAGAAGCTTACGGCGACTCAAAACTCGTCATTAATCAAATTCGAGGGCAGTACGAAGTTCGTCATGAAGATCTGGTTCCTTACCATGAAGTTGTATTGAATATTATCTCAACCTTCACCAAATTCTTTATAGAACACGTACCTCGGCTACAAAACCTGGAGGCTGACGCTCTGGCTGGCCTTGCAGCTTCATTAGCAGCACCCCTCGGACTCAATACTATGTCACGGTAGTTGGTCGAGACTTGGTCTGTCCTAAAAATAATCTATGCACACAAATGGCCCATGCCATGACGATAAGTGCCGGTGTTAATGTCCAAGACTGGAGGTTCTCATTCATCGACTTCGCTGTCTATAGAATTCTCCCAGAAGTTCCGAAAGAAGCCGTCTTGGTCAGAAGGCGTTCCCTTCGATTTTATTATGATACAGCTACTAAAATGCTGTACCGGTGTTCCTACGATGGACTTCTTCTTCGATGTCTATCCAACGAAGAAGCAGCCGAAGCCCTTCGGGAAGCTCATGACGGACTTGCGGGCTCATCAACCTGGCCCTAAGTTGCAGGATCGACTGCGACGCATGGGTTACTACTGGCCATCCATGGCAGCCGACGCCGTCGACTATGCTAAAAAGTGCCATACTTGCCAGCTTCACGCCGACTTTATCCATACACCATCGGAACCACTACATCCTACGGTCGCCTCTTGGCCCTTCGAAGCTTGGGGCATGGATATTATGGGACCTATCACCCCTCCTTCATCGAGGGGACACCGCTTCATCCTAGCCATCACCGACTACTTCTCCAAATGGGCAGAAGCAGTTCCACTGACGGAAGTGAAAAGCTCTAGGGTGATCAGCTTCATCAAGCATCATGTCATCTACCGTTTCGGGGTACCCCGTAGGATTATCCACGACAATGGTCCACAGTTCATCAGCCATGTTTTCAGCAGATTCTGTGATAAGAATCGTATTCAAACGTGGCATCAACCGCATACAATCCGCCAGCGAACGGATTGGCCGTGGCTTTTAACAAGACTATCGTCAGGCTACTCAAAAAGGTCGTGTCATCCAACAAACGACTGGGACGAAAAGCTCGACGAATGCCTTTAGGCCTACCGTACAATGGCATAGACTCCGACGGGCAACACACCATTCTCCTTAGTCTATGGGAGCGAAGTGGTACTGCCTCTCGAGATCTAGATACCCTCACTCCGTGTAGCGATCACAAACCAATTGACAGAAGAAGACAATCAGCGTCATCGTCTGCGAGAATTGGAGGCACTTGACGAAAAATGTCTCCTAACTCAGCAGCGTATTAAACTCTATTAAGCCCGTATATTATAGGCTTTCAACAAAAAGGTCAAGCAGAGGACTTTCCAAGCAGGCGACCTGGTCCTGGCAGTCATGAGGCCTATGGTGTTGACTCACAAAACACCAGGAAAGTTCGAGCCCAAGTGGGAGGGACCTTTCATCATAGAGACGGTATACTCAAACGGTGCTTACCGCCTCGCCCGACCCAAACGGGAACTTGTTCATGATGCCCATCAATGACAAGTTCCTAAAGAAGTACTACTCTTGACATCTTTCAGATATGTACTTCCATCTCTACCTAGCAAGGGAATCAGTGGACCTGATCATCAGAGCTCACATACACCTCCCTTACACAAAATCTTATGCTTTCGGAACCCAGTTGTTCTGTGGCATTCTATCTCCAGTAGAAGACAACCACGTCCATATTACCTCTGAGTTGCTCCTCTACACCCTGTAAAGCAGAATCTTACACTACGTAGGATTGCGCTACTTATCATGTTTACCATGTCCACATTACCTCTGAGTAAACATCCCGTACAGACAACCCCCGCGTTGTCGTACATCGATCGCAGAACTTCTATGTCCATATTACCTCTAAGTAGTTCCGCGTATCCCCCCAGAGTCACTCCTACCATGTCCATAACACCTCTGAGTAGGAAGATTCCGTCATTTGAACCCCATATTGCCACGTCCATATTACCTCTGAACAAACATGTCGGTCCTCTCAAACGTATTATCTGTACCTAAAAACCAAGGTGCGCAACAGATAATAGGTCCACACAAATCACAAGTTCATGACAGTAAAGATGAACACACCAGAAAATTCTTTATTTTGCATTCAAAAGTAAAGGATTACATCCCCCAAAGTTGTCAAAAAAAAGAGAGACTACAATCCCTAAGCATCATTGGGATTTGCAGAAAGCTCTTCGATCCGATGCTTCAAGTCTTCAGCCCGAGTCCCTACAGTCGCCAAGACTCGGCGTTCAGCTTCTAGACGCATCACCTCCACAGCTTCAGGAGCAGTATCATTCTCGTACTTGGCGTCCAACTCTTGCCGCTGACAAGTCAGAGAAAAGATGGCGGGTAAAAGCTGCTTCTTTCTCCTTGGATGCTACGTGCTCAGCCTGGGCTCGCTCAAAAAGTTGGGCTCGCTAGTCTTCAAGGGCGAATCTTGGCAGTAACCTCCGCTATACTAGCATCGAATGCGGCCCGCAGCTCCACCTTCTCTTGCATGGACTGAGATAGTCTCTCCGTCGCAACCTCAGCATTGGCCACCTCGCGGTCCCAGATGGCCACCGTAGCCTGATAAGACGACTCAACATCAGCTATCAATTTCTTCTTTTCTGCTTCTATCAGAGCAGGAAAGTCATTCCGCCGAATACTCTGAAGTTCGAAAGATGCTGGTCGAGCACAGCCACCGACGCCTCCAGAATCTCAGCCATATGATCATGGCCTCGGTGGAAGTACCCAAATCTATCACGTCCATACTACCTTTGATAGGATTGTCACACCTAAATAGCTATACTATCTGTCACGACCCGCACCCACCGGAAGGGTACGAGTACGTAACAGCGCCCAACCTACGCCGTAGTGTCGGCGGTAGAACGCTGTTCTAGGTCATAAACTATAACTACATAACATGAATATACTCTCCAAAAGGAGGCCAAAACAGAGGTACAACTCAATCACAATCTAAGGCAGAATATAGCACGATGGAAATAGATAAGAAATCCTCAACTAAGGTACAGCAAAATAAATAACAGTCTCAACTCTAAAAATATACAACTCTGAAAATAAAGACAACAGTTTAAACATGAAAAGAGGACAGTCTAAGCTATCTACACTATACAAGGTATCATCCTGAGCAGCTACCTGAACCTCCCCAGGGGTCCAGGTCGCGAGTGTCAACTAGGCAAACTCCAAGTAAGGGTGCAGGGTTCCTCATCATCCTCTGTAAAATTTTCAACAGGTTCAGTCAGGACGGAGCGAGCACAAAACATCTCACGCAGTTCATATCATGTTAGGAAATATAAAGCATGCAAAGAGTAAGGTACATGAAACGCTGAAAGAAAGAAGTATATGAAAAACAGTAGAGATTTGATAACAGAAAATATCTAATATGATAAGTAACTGTAAGCCTACTGTGATTTAGAGTACATATGGTTATGTAAACGGTCTAGAAAAATCAATGGTAACTCCATTATACGTGGGTGTACAATAGACATATACAATAGTTATACAATCTTGTACAATAGGATTTGATTACATAACCAATTCTACTCCCCCTCCCCAATCAATACACAAGGATCCACTCGAGTTACGTTATCTTGCACAATAGTGTACAATGTTATACAATGGATGTACAATATTATACAATAGATGTACAATATTATACAATAGTTGTACAATGTTATACAATAGTGTACAATGGTCTATCCCTGGGACTCATGTGATACTGAGAGTACAATATGCACAAGGAGTATACAAGTATGGGTATTCAATAAATACAATATGTAAGTGAAACGTATATCACAATATGTATCTAGTGAATACAAGGGGATAACATCTCAAAAGAAGATCCGTATACCAATCCGTGATAACAATCATGTCAGCATCAAGTACAGTAATCTAGAGCAAGAATGTAAATCCAGACAAGTATGAAACGGTCAGAGAATGTACTCGCCTGGTATCTGAATAGCTGTGAAAATGTACTATCCGAGATGAGGTACCTGACTCCTAGTTAGAGCAACACAAGTCAAGATGTATACAGGGATGATAATAGTAATCTATAATGCACTTGCATGCTGTCTAGGTCAAACTAGACTAAAGTCAACACTTGGTCAACTCTAGTCAACTACAGTAGTCAAACTAGGTCAACTAGGTCAAACTGACCCAAACAAGTCTAATAAGTCTCACTAGGCCTAACCAAGCCTAGTCTAGCAATCACACACTAATCCAAGGCTATACAAGCCAAACACAAGCACATATCAAGGCACGTCCTATTCATGCATATTCAATATTATATATATAAAAAGAGGAAGAAACTAACATGTAAGCTATGTGTGTGTGAACATGGATGTGTACATGAAGAGAGAATTCAACACTAGGCCCTATATCTTTGTACCCATATATACCTATCTATATACACATATAATATATATATTAATATATATATATATAGATATATATATTATATATATATATATATATATATATATATATATACATACACAATAGGATATGTGCCTAAACACATAGCTATCACATATATAGAAATTTCTTACACTTTACACATATACACATAGGTTAGACATGCTATATAGCTATAGGCACCTATATATAGAAATATGTTCATACATTGTATTTACATAGAGAGATGATAACATGTGATGTGTGTGGTGTGTGAGAATGTCAAACATACCATGTGTGTGTACATTATAAAATGTGTGTGTGTGCTGGAGGGTGTTGTGAGTGTGTGTACTAGTGAGAGTGATGTGAGGCATGGCATTGTTAATAGGAAAAATGAGTGTGTGGCATGGTGAGAACATGAATGAAATGTGGGTGTGTAGGGTGAATGAGAACAATGTGTCAAAACTGGACTGAAAGAGAAGTGAACTAGGCTATCAGAAAAACTGTGAAGTGTGTCCCATTTTCCAGTTTTTAACCCAACTTCAAACTCAGTTCAGTCTAACATAAATTCTCAGATTATCATTCATAAAGCTAGTTCCAGATTTTCAGTTTTCATCCCTAACATGCCCAGGTTTGATACAACATAGGAAATCATCATAGCTTCATAATAAAATACAATAATCAATTCTCAACAGTTCAGCCTATACTAAATTCCAGATTCCAACTTACCAAAGAATCCTAACAACCATCTAATCAGTCCAATGTAAAGAAATAGGAAGAAAAACTCAATTCAAAATCAGAAAACTGGTTTTAGTTCAGTTTACACATCCCTAGCCCCATTTCGAAATAAAAACCCACCAAATTTGACCAAATTTGACACACAGGTAAATAACATGTAGGAGAATAGATTTAGGGACTATAACCTAACATTTAACAGCATTTGGTGGGTAAAAATGATGGCAAAGTTCATTTTTTGAAAACTGGAAATGTGACAGGAAATACATGTTTCATAAATTTGGAAAATGACAAACAATTACTGTAAATACATTTAAAATGTGATTTGAAAGGTTGATAACATAACTACATTGTTGTGTACGTGTCCAACAGTGTCATTGTGTCCAAGCACGAGGACACAAACGTGTCCAAACAAGAGAAAGCCCAAATCGGGTACAACAGTGTACTGTCTCGTGCACACGTGCACTCGTGTCGTGCACAAGACATAGCACGAACTAGGCCACGTGCTCGTGCACACGTGTACACCTATACTAGGGCTAGGTCTAGGTTGACTTGCACTGTGTCCTAGAGTGTCGTGTCCTGAGATACAGTGCCGTATCAGTGACTAATTACACTGTGCACAGTGTCAGTGTATTCCCCGTGCGCGATCGATATCTCTCTAACCAGTGCACGAGACCTAGTGAAATTTGGGGAGCATGGTGACAGAACATGCCCCAACAATCCCACCAATTTTTGTGTCAAAACTCGCCGTGTCGTGTCCTGTAGGAAGCCCGAGTGGCAGGGCATCCCTGTAGCAGTGCGCGCACGTGCGTGTCAGCGTGTGCACGTATCCAAAATAGCTCGACACGACCCCAAATCAATATCAAATCAACAGGTACATGTAAGCAACACCTAATTACAATTTTCCAATCAATTACTTTCTAGAAATTAAACCGAGATGCCCTTTGGGGCATTTCGACAAACCCTAGGGATAGCTCCTGACACGTATCCAAACGGACAAGAAACTGATGCAATCCGACATGAAACTAATGCAGACACTTAGGGGACTCCTAGGGCTTCCTAAATATGAAACAAATCGAAAGTTTATGGAGAAATGGAGAAGTTACCTATTCTTGAACTTTCTATAAAACCCCTTTTCTAGAGCTCTTCTCCTTGATGTCCCAATCCAATCAAATCACAACCAACTGAAATAAAACTTTAATGACAGCAAGAATAGGTGTATTAGAACCTATTGAAAGAGATTTGAATAAAGAAGGAAGAGGAATGGAAATCTAGGAATTAATTGAAATAGGAAACAAACCTTTCTTAAACATTGAGCTTTCCTAAGAAAGAGGCAACCCTAAATTTTAGGAGAGTATTTATATGGTGATGATCCCAATGATGATATGGTGGCTGGCCACTTAGTCTAGGGCCTAGGGTTTTGGAATTTGTCTTGGGCTTTGGGCCAACTTACAAGGCTATGAGTTAAATGATTAATTAAAGGTGCTAAATCATAAGCCATGACTTATGACTTTCTAATTCTTATTGCTAACTAGAGTCTAATGACCAAACCAAGGATTAGCTTAGGTTAGACTAGAGTCATATAACCTAACCAAGTCCATACTAACTAGGGTTAGCTTCTAAATTGGTCTACAAGGGTCAAAACTAGTCAAAGTCAACCTAGTCCAAACAATTCCAAAATAATTCCTAAAAATTCCCATAAATTCAAATAAATTCTAATAAATCCAAATAATCCTAAAAATGACAAAAATACCCTAATCACATAGCTAGGCTCTAGGGTAGGCATCTCTACTGTTTCACTAGTAAAACACCAAAAATTACAAGTCATGAATTTAAATAGTTAAAAAATAATTAAAAATCACTAAAAATTATAATAAATCAATATCATTAATAATAATTATAATTACAAAAATTCAAATTACCCTCTTTTGGAAAACTGGGTGTTACAATCCTACCTACTTTATAAAAATTTCGTCCTCGAAATTAAGATGATTGCACCCCTTCTAGGTCACACACAAGGGTCAATCACCAGTCAATTTTCTCAATATCCCAGTACTTGGTCATCAGCTGGTCAACTTCTTAGGATTTACTTATGCTAGCTACCTAGTGTTGGCAACTAGGGATTAGCAAAGAAAACTCTATAATAGACTAGCTCTTAACTTCCAAATCCTATCAAGTCATCCATAACTAATTAACCACAAGCTAAGCACACCAATCCCAAATACCACATATATATATATATATATATAATATATATGCTCAAGAACAACAACCCATCACATATATCCTAAGTATATCATCTATATATAGACCTCTTAGTCCTAGGTGAAACTACAACTATGCTCAAGGGCAGGCTCTGGTCACTGGGTGCCTTACTGAAAGGGTAAAGGAAAACTATAATAAATCATCAAGGTTGTATGGCATACTAACATCCTATACGTAACTGGTTGGTATCATAATAATAGGGAATTATCTGCAATGGGTTACTATTCTAGCACCAATGCTAACTATCACCTCTAGGGTACAGACACTCTACAAGTCACCATATCATTGTACTATGAAGGAACTACCTATGAACAAGCTCTACAAACTAAATATCCCTACTCCTAAGTCATTTATAACAATAAAAAGGGTATGATGTTTTAAACCTTCTCAAGATACAACCTGTTAATCATATGCGTCCGTCCTAAATCATGTTGTCCAGAGTCTTCATCATGCCAGTGAGCAAGGCTACGATAATCACAGAGTCTTTGACTAAGGTACGTACCCTTAGGTTCATGGTATTTAAAATTTCTGCATTGTCGCATGCGACGACGAAACCTTAAATTCCCATACCCAAGAAATACATCCGAAATCTGACTACATGTCCTCACTATGCCAACTAACACGACTATCGAAGATTCTAGATCCCATGATTTAGGTGACCTAGCCCATATGATTCTGAAGAAAAACAAATAAAAAGAACAACATGACAAACTTAATAAATCAGCAAGGAACAGATGGAATCGAATTTTAAGGTAGTTATAAAAGATAATTCCGGGAATGGAATTGAGAAGAACGGAACTTGCAGCAAGATCTCCAATGGTCTGTGCATCCTTGACTGTCCGACGATAGCTCGCCCTGCTAGTTTCCCTTGGTCTGCTGTTGATGCGGCATGAATCACCGCTGCTGAGAGAAATCAGAAATGATGGGAGAAAATCTCTGTACAGATAGAGGTGCACCTCTAATGTAGCAGAAACGCCAACCTGAGTCGGCACAACAAGAGCTGCGGTCTCGAGGCCCTGATGAACAGGACGAGAGGTGGCCAGCCCCTCGATAGTATCCCCCGAACCGAAGCGATGAGATCGTGTCTTCACAACCATCATGAAAACAGATCAAAACAAGAAGTAATTTCTGAGAATGAAGCAAAAATTCAAAGGAGGACAGTTTATATTCAAAGGGAGTCATAAGCAACGATTTTAGACAAAAGGAATCTGATTAAGAGTTTTTCCTAATGTGATTGAGTACCTCAAAATATCCTAATCCTACTGCAGGCTGTAGTGATACTCTAGTTCGAATACCACTACATAAACTCGACCTGCATGGGCCACCACTAAAAATGTGTCACGACTCGCACCCACCGGGAGGGTATGAGTACGTAACAGCGCCCAGCCTACGCCACAGTGTCGGCGGTAGAACGCTGTTCTAGGTCATGAACTATAACTACATAACATGAATATACTCTCCAAAAGGAGGCCAACACAGAGGTACAACTCAATCACAATCTAAGGCAGAATATAGCACGATGGAAATAGATAAGAAATTCTCAACTGAGGTACAGCATAAATAACAAGTCTCAACATCTATAAAATATACAACTCTGAAAATAAAGACAACAGTTTAAACATAAAAGAGAGGACAGTCTAAGCTATCTACACTATACAAGGTATCATCCTGAGCTGCTGCCTGAACCTCCCCAGGGGTCCAGGTCGCGAGTGTCAACTAGGCAAACTCCAAGTAAGGGTGCAGGGTTCCTCATCATCCTCTGTAAAATTTTCAACAGGTCCAGTCAGGACGGGAGCGAGCACAAAATATCTCACGCAGTTCATATCATGTTAGGAAATATAAAGCATGCAATAGAGTAAGGTACATGAAACGCTGAAAGAAAGAAGTATATAAAAACATTAGAGATTTGATAACAGAAAAATCTAAATATGATAAGTAAGAACTGTAAGCCTACTGTGATTTAGAGTACAATATGGTTATGTAAACGGTCTAGGAAAATGCAATGGTAACTCCATTGTACGTGGGTGTACAATAGACATATACAATAGTTATACAATCTTGTACAATAGGATTTGATTACATAACCAATTCTACTCCCTCCCCAATCAATACACAAGGATCCACTCTAGTTACGTTATCTTGCAAGTGTACAATGTTATACAATGGATGTACAATATTATGTAATAGATGTACAATATTATACAATAGTTGTACAATGTTATACAAGTGTACAATGGTCTATCCCTGGGACTCATGTGATACTGAGAGTACAATATGCACAAGGAGTATACAAGGATATGGGTATTCAATAAATATAATATGTAAGTAAAACGCACATCACAATATGTATCTAGTGAATACAAGGGGATAACATCTCAAAATAAGATCCGTATAGTACCAATCCTTGATAACAATCGTGTCAGCATCAAGTACAGTAATCTAGAGCAAGAATGTAAATTCAGACAAGTATGAAACGGTCAGAGAATGTACTCGCCTGGTATCTGAATAGCTGTAAAAATGTACTGTCCGAGATGAGGTACCTGACTCCTAGTTAGAGCAACACAAGTCAAGATGTATACATGGGATGATAATAGTAATCTACAATGCACCTGCATGCTGTCTAGGTCAAACTAGACTAAAGTCAATACTTGGTCAACTCTAGTCAACTACACTAGTCAAACTAGGTCAACTAGGTCAAGACTGACCCAAACAAGGTAATAAGTCTCACTAGGCCTAACCAAGCCTAGTCTAGCAATCACACACTAATCAAAAGGCTATACAAGCCAAACACAAGCACATATCAAGGCACGTCCTATTCATGCATATTCAACATTATATATATAAAAAGAGAGGAAGGAACTAACATGTAAGCTATGTGTGTGTGTGAACATGGATGTGTACATGAAGAGAGAATTCAACACTAGGCCCTATATCTTTGTACCCACATATATACCTATCTATATACACATATATGTATATATATATATATTATATATATATATTATATATATATATATAATATATATATATATATATCTACATATACAATAGGATATGTGCCTAAACACATAGCTACCACATATATAGAAATTCCTTACACTTTACACATAGGTTAGACATGCTATATATAGCTATAGGCACACTATATATATAGAAATATGTTCATACATTGTATTTACATAGAGAGATGATAACATGTGATGTGTGTGTATGAGAATGTCAAACATACCATGTGTGTGTACATTATAAAATGTGTGTGTGTGCTGGAGGGTGTTGTGAGTGTGTGTACTAGTGAGAGTGATGTGAGGCATGACATGTGTCAATAGGAAAAATGAGTGTGTGGAATGGTGAGAACATGAATGAAATGTGGGTGTGTGTGTATGATGAGAACATGAATGAAATATGGGTGTGTGGGGTGAATGAGAATAATGTGTCAAAACAGGACTGAAAGAGAAGTGAACTAGGCTATCAGAAAAACAGTGAAGTGTGTCCCATTTTCCAGTTTTTAACCCAACTTCAAACTCAGTTCAGTCTAACATAAATTCTCATATTATCATTCATAAAGCTAGTTCCAGATTTTCAGTTTTCATCCCTAACATGCCCAGGTTTGATACAACATAGGAAATCATCATAGCTTCATAATAAAACACAATAATCAATTCTCAACAGTTCAGCCTATACTAAATTCCAGATTCCAACTTACCAAAGAATCCCAACAACCATCTAATCAGTCCAATGCAAAGAAATAGGAAGAAAAACTCAATTCAAAATTAGAAAACTGGTTTTAGTTCAGTTTACACATCCCTAGCCCCATTTCGAAATCAAAAACCCACCAAATTTGACAAAATTTGACACACAGGTAAATAACATGTCGGAGAATAGATTTAGGGACTATAACCCAACATTTAACAGCATTTAGTGGGTAAAAATAATGGCAAAGTTCATTTTTTAAAAACTGGAAATGTGACAGGAAATACATGTTTCAAAAATTTGGAAAATGACAAACAATTACTGTAAATACATTTAAAATGTGATTTAAAAGGTTGGTAACATAACTACATGTTTTGTACGTGTCCAACAGTGTCATTGTGTCCAAGCACGAGGACACAAACGTGTCCAAACAAGAAAAAACCTAAATCGGGTACAACAGTGCACTGTCCAGTGTACTGTCTCGTGCACACGTGCACTCGTGTCGTGCACAAGACACAGCACGAACTAGGCCACGTGCTCGTGCACACGTGTACACCTATACTAGGGCTAGGTCTAGGTCGACCTGTACTGTGTCCTAGAGTGTCGTTTCCTGAGATACAGTGCCGTATCAGTGACTAATTATACTGTGCACAGTGTCAGTGTATTCCCCGTGCGCGGTCGATATCTTTCTAACCAGTGCACGAGACCTTATGAAATTTGGGGAGCATGGTGACAGAACATGCCCCAACAATCCCATCAATTTTTGTGTCAAAACTCGTCGTGTCGTGTCCTGTAGGAAGCCCGAGTGGCAGGGCATCCCTGTAGCAGTGCGCGCGTGCGTGTCAGCGTGTGCACGTGTCCAAAACAGCTTGACACGACCCCAAATCAATATCAAATCAACAGGAACATATAAGCAACACCTAATTACAATTTCCAATCAATTACTTTCTAGAAATTAAAACCGAGATGCCCTTTGGGGCATTTCGACAAACACCCTAGGGATAGCTCTGACACGCCATGTCCAAACACACAAACTGATGCAGTCCGAAACGAACTAATACAGACACTTAGGGACTCCTAGGGCTTCCTAAATATGAAAACAAATCGAAATTTCATGGAGAAATGGAGAAGTTACCTATTCTTGAACTTTCTATAAAAACCCCCTTTCTAGAGCTCTTCTCCTTGATCCCAATCCAATCAAATCACAACCAACTGAAATGAAACTTTAATGATAGCAAGAATAGGTGTATTAGAACCTATTGGAAGATATTTGAATGAAGAAGGAAGAGGAATGGAAATCTAGGAATTAATTGAAATAGGAAACAAACCTTTCTTAAACTTTGAGCTTTCCTAAGAAAGAGGCAACCCTAAATTTTAGGAGAGTATTTATAGGGTGATGATCCCAATGATGATATGGTGGCTGGCCACTTAGTCTAGGGCCTAGGGTTTTGGAATTTGTCTTGGGCTTTGGGCCAACTTACAAGGCTATGACTTAAATGATTAATTAAAGGTGCTAAATCATAAGCCATGACTTATGACTTTCTAATTCTTATTACTAACTAGAGTCTAATGACCAAACCAAGGATTAGCTTAGGTTAGACTAGAGTCATATAACGTAACCAAGTCCATACTAACTAGGGTTAGCTTCTAGATTGGTCTACAAGGGTCAAAACTAGTCAAAGTCAACCTAGTCCAAACAATTCTAAAATAATTCCTAAAAATTCCCATAAATTCAAATAAATTCTAATAAATCCAAATGATCCAAAAAATGTCAAAAATACCCTAATCACATAGCTAGGCTCTAGGGTAGGCAGTCCTACTGTTTCACTAGTAAAACACCAAAATCACAAGTCATAAATTTAAATAGTTAAAAAAAATAATTAAAAATCACTAAAAATCATATATAAAATCATTATCATTAAATAATAATTATAATTACAAAAATTCAAAATTACCCACTTTTGGAAAATTGGGTGTTACACTATCCATGCTTCTTGTTTAAAGTATTCAAAACTGTCCAAAAGTTTTAAAAACTTGAAGGGAGTCTTGTAGAAGCATGAAAAAGAGGGATATTACTTTAATCCCACATCAGAAAGGAGAAGAAGAGAGGTCTCATTCCACTCTATATAGAGCCCTCATGCCTCCTTTGAAAAGGGCACCAAAATAAATAAAAAAAGGGAGCCCGTTATCCAGGGAGCCCGTTCGAGCCACAAAAAGTTACAGTAGTTCTTCTCTTCTTCTGGGTTGGCTGCAAGTTCTTCACTCGCTGTCAAGACGAGAAAAATTGGATTCTGAGTACTATACGCCTTCACGGGCTAGTACGAAGAACTCCAAGGTGGCACGATCTATGCTCCATCAATATGCTATGCTAGCAGCGAAACCAGAAATGTACGTTGAAAGTCATACGCACAGTTGATGGTAAGCTGTACAAGCGCTGGAACTGGATCATTCCACTCGCAATACGTGCTGCTCTCCTACTTATGATCTAGGCGCATTTCAGGCGCTGGAACTGGATCATGGGTCGCATCACTCATACACTCACCCTGACGCCTGGCTTTACTATGTACCTGAAGAGGGTACGAGTGTCACTCATACACTCATCCTGACACTTGGCTTTGCCATGCGCCTGAAAAGGGTACGAGTGTCAACATCTCCTCACATGATTTACGTAATGTGATCACTCCCAGACGTAGATCGAGAGAGACGACCATCATGCACAACTTGTCCCTCACGGGACATACTTGTGCTACGGTCGCCATCAACTGCTGCTGCTGCCGCAAGACAGTGGCTCCACCACCAAGGCAGTCTGTGTTCCAGCAGTTGCAACATGCTGTGCCTGTCCGACATCATCTCAGAAATATGATGCCAATTGAAGACTTTGTAACAGCCTACTCTCAACTAGGCCCATCACTCAGATGTCTCAGCTAGCCGTGTCGTCTCAGCTAGCCGCATCATCTCAGTCCGGCGTATTACTCTCCAACGCATCACTCCTCCCCGTCAGAGTGAATCACTTCCTCGTCGACGTACATGCGCATCTGCCAGCCTGGGCTCTTCCATCATAATGAGACTTAGACACATCAAACCCAAACCATGCATTCAACTTGGCACTCGATGTCATCTCGTAGAAGAATACTACTAGCAAGTGGCTCGAACATAAACTGCTATGTCTATTCCAATTCGGCGAATCTCAGTCTTCTGAAGGAGTTAACCGTCATAGCTTCTTTGAACAAGGAGAACCATCACCCACAGTACAACGTCTTGCCAAGGAGGAGATCAGTCGAATCTATCTTCGTTGAGAAGTTAAAGGAGAGACAACAAAACTCTCTCAAACTGTAGCTATTTATAGGCCAGGGCAAATCAAACCCACGTACCATGTGGCAATCTTCCCGAAATTAGTACAATGAACTTGTATTTACGATGATGAATTTGCCCCTTCAAACTCAGCTAAGTCAGAGGGCTATCAATGCCCCGAAGAACTCAACAGCCGAACCAATGAAGATGCACCATGCAACAGACGCGACCATCAGTACCAAGCGCCTCATAAGGATGCGCCCCACGCGTCCCTATGTGCCTAGTAGAACGCAGAGCAATGCGCCCACTCAAAAGCTATTCACCCATCAAGAAGCATTAAATACCGAAGTCTGATACGACAGCAGCCATGCCTCGATGACAGAGCAGCAACAGCTTTTGCAGAAAATGAAGCACCACCAACGTCAGCGTCATCATTACTCTCTTCTATCGTTTACAAGCCACGTGGCCGACCAACACACGTATGCACCTCTGCAGCCATGCGCTCGAAGATTTACATGTGCCTCAAAAGCCATGCACCTCTGACTTACTTCTGATCCCGGAAGTCAAGTCGCTGTATGTGCCTTCCCAGCCATATGACTAAACATGTGCCTCACAAGCCATGCACCCAGACTGGTTCGTGATTCCTAAAGATTATGAGCTAAATCTCCTCATACACCGGATCCCAGGCGCAGCTCATCAGATCCCTCTCCACCAAATTTGAGATCTTTGAGCCACGGACATACGCCACGTGTCCTTCGAATCAGTTCAGTCTACGAAAGGGTATTAACCACCTAAGATCTCAGCAACCGAAGAATCCTCTCAGTCGCCACGTGTCAACTCTTCCGCAGCACCATATGCACAATAGGAAGGATTCAATCCCCAAATCAGGGTACATCAACCATGCGCCCCCGCAGCATTAGCCATGTGGAATTCCCATGACCAGACACATCCGACATATGCGCGCATGAGCAGCCAGCCTGTAAGCTATAAAAAGAAGGATCATTCCTTCATCAACACACACACAGAGTCAAAGACAGACATAACGAGATCATCAGAGTTATAGAGACTCACGTCTCTCATAGAGATCAGAAGAGACACTCAACGTCTCTTCCCCTCCGCAAGCTCCGGAATCCAGAGCAACCTAGGCCTTCAGAGAACCTAAAATCATCGTCAGATCGTCAATGGAGTCAACATATTACCACTCGCTCCATCGACACAGGACCCAGATAAAAACAAAAGTGTACTCCTAGAACTACATCTAAGTCCTACATTGTAACACTGTTCTGTTTGTGATTGAAATTCCAATTCAAAGATTTTAATGGCAAACAAAGGCATTACTCCATAACCAACTAAGAAAAAGTTTCATCTTTGAAACTTAATAAAAGGACCTACCGCTAGGAAAAATAGAGAAGGGAACTTTTCCTTCATCTCCGACTCCAGTTCCCAGGTCGACTCTTCGACTGCATGGTTCTTCCAGAGCACACGAACGAGAGCGATCACGCAATTTTTAAGCAGTTTATCCCTGCGCTCCAAGATTTGCACATGCTCTTCAACATACGTAAGTCTGTCTGCAGATTCGCTGACCAAGTCTACTACATGGCTCGAATTGTGCACATACTTTGCAACTGAGAGACGTGAAATACATTGTGCACATCTGTCAGTGCTAGCAGAAATGTAATCTGGTAAGTTACTGTGGAGACTTGTTCAATATCTCGAAAGGACCGATAAATCTTGGACTCAACTTTCTTTTAGTTCTAAATCTCGTGACTCAACAGTCGCTGGCATGTGAGCTCAAGCAAAAACTAGGAGGCAAAGGAAATGGAGGATGAAGGTTTTGTACTACAACAAAAAGTCATTATCCCAAATATTGGAGCCGGCTGTTTGAATCATTTTCTTCTATTCGGCTCTCTGTTAAGGGTCATGCCCTCTGTAACATTAACGAAAATATTATAGACTTTTTCAAATTTTTTCTTTAATATACCCCATTTCTTGCTTCAGATTATATAATATATATATATATAATATATATATATATAATAGTTGATGATGTCACCTATTCTATAACTAAGTAAAACCTAACTTACCTCTCATTCACATCTCCATACAAGTCTAATACACATCCAACCAATGAAGTCCCTATGGACTGATATCCCATTTCAGTTTTAGGAACTATGTACCCCTCAATTTTTGAAGAGAAATGATATCCCTAAATTTCTGTTCAGTCTCTCTCTTCCAATCCTACAAGCCTATATTGCCCCTTCCTTGCCCTGTCCAGTTCTTAACTGAACACACCCCATATCAGTTTGAATGGTACTCCCAACTCTGTATATATTTGATTCCAATTCAAAACTCTTTCCTCCATTTTAGTTAACAAGCCCAACCTACACTCCTCTTACTCCATAAATTCTTTAGTCCCATGACTGAATCCCAAGTTCTTTTCTAGCTCTCTATAGCAAAACCTCTTTTCTAAACCCCTGCTCCACCTCTGGCAGTCCCTTCTGGACTAAGATCAAGTTCATTTCGAGAGAACTGCGCAAATCAGTTCAAGAGAACTGATGCAAAGTCAGTCTAATGACTGATCATCAGTCTAAAATCCCTATCTCACTCTCATCCTCTAATATCTGTAACTAACCTTCCTATTCTCCTTTCATTCAGTCCATACTTAACTGATACTCTCTCAGTTGGAAATAAATGACATCCCATCAGTTCAGTCCCCTGCTCACATATCAGTTTTTGAACTGATTCATCAATGTCAGTAAACTGATACACTTGAATCAGTTCCCTTTATCTGAACACAGAGCCCCCAAATCATTTCCTGAGTAAAAAATGAACCAAGTCAGTCCTTATGGACTGACACTCCATTCAGTTGAATAGATGATACAAAGTATCAGTTAAGAATTGATACAACTCACCCCTTAATGCATTTGTTTCCCTTCGCATCAGTCTTTGAGTGATACTCTTATACCCCATACCTATGCCCCCTTTATTCAAGGATTGATATATTACCTTCCTAACCTCATCACTCTTGACACACACACACACACACACATATAGGGACACTACATTTGCATTTCTGCCCTGTTAATGCTTTCTTCTGTGTTAATACTACTTCATTCTTCAAGGCTCCCTGTCTAGACCCTTACAGAACCCCCTTCTCCCTACCCTCTTTTGCTCTAGCTTTCCTACAAACAAGACAGTCCAAGACTGCTACTAACCTGCCATAAGCTACTGCTTCTCCTCTTCTAATACTGCATAGCCCCCTTACTTTACATTTGTATTGTAACTAATCTCTGATGCAGGGCTCAAAGCCTGCTGGTCCCTTCTCTACCACTACTCTCCAATCTATCCAACAATCTACCTATCTATTTATCTAATGATTAGCTATACTCTCACACTCATCTATATATTCCTACATTCACTCATAGCATCCTCCTTATATTTGGACACACACATAACACACCCTACTGCTACCTTGTGCACTGGTGATCAGTGCACTCCTCACTAACTGTATAGCAGTGGCTAATGCCACTCTTATACAAGGCCAATGGCCAAATGCCCTAAGCCTCACTCCACTTCTAAGGGACTGCTCTGAATGTCAAGGGGCCTAACCTCTTTACTGAGCAACCCAGGCTCTGTGCACTTGGTGCACAGGCCACCCTATCTCGAGCCCCTCCTCAACTGCACCAATATTTCTAACCAAACACTATACTGTCATATTATACAGTATTACAAATCCCCTCCTCTCCTCTAACTGGATACTCCCTAAGACATGATCACACAACTGTCACAAGACATTTCTTATGCTAAACACTCACTAAGGCACATCTCACTGAAACCTCTCTGATATAACTGAACAGTCACTTGATAATCACTGATACACCCCATATCTCATTCATGAACACCTATGCACTCACCATTCACTCTCTATTACACTCAAGACCCTGACAGTCACGCTTTACTTGACTGATACACTCTACTGCCTATTACCCAACACTGAATTCCTTCATCCAAGGCCCCTTGACTGATGGAGTCTTACCCCAACTGCCGTATTGATACTCTTTTCTCTCTTACTGTTTCAGTCCTCAACTCTAACTGAGATTCCCAATTGTATTGGCCAACTCCATATTCCCTTCACTAATATTTCTTGACCCTTCCTACTTAACTAAATGGGATGTTTTCCCCCTAAACTCATACTGGTCTAACCCTTCACCTACTGTCATTACTGATTCCCCTATATGTATTACCATAGAGGAATACACTCCACATCCACAATGCTCTCACTCCCCATATAGCAGTTACATGAAGGTAATGCATGCTGCTAAGGCTTATACTAGTGCTCCCCTGCACATTGTATGTATCCCCCTTTCTCCTTCCAACAACCTATATACTGAATCATTTCACTAACATCCACTTCACTGATTCCCTTTTCCATATTTCCTCACCCCCTACATGTAATAGGTACATATATATATCAACTATAGTTCACACAGGTAGAACAGTATACATATGGTTATGTACATATCATATGACACATACTCATAGGCATTAACAATATACATTTTTTGAACCAACCCCCAATATTATTCATGTATAAGGCGCAAAATGCCGTAGCTTTTACAAGTAAGCACAAAACAAAAGATCGGTAAAATAAAGAAAGCAGGAGCTAAACCCGTACACAGCCTCGAGGCAGTCATCTCAGCCAGATTGCCAGGGACCCTCCCTGACGAGCTTGTAGTTTCTAATTACTTTAAGGGATTGTCTATAGCCTCTCTGGTAAGTTGGTTGGCATTATATAAACAACCCTCGTATCTAATTTGTTACTTCTTCCAAATGACCCACACGGTGGCGGCTGTGACGATCTGGTGGCCGTAGAGGCACTGCCCCAGGTGATGAGGCGATCGTTGAAACCCCCCATTGCTTGGTCCTGACTACACCAACGTGAGAGGTCTGACCACACCTACACGGCCATCTCCGTCGTACAGTATGTAGTCAGCTATTTCTGACTGTTTGGCCGTACAGCAACGGCATGCTGACGGTAAGCTGAAGTCGATTGGTGAGCGCGTCATCGGTGGGGAATTTTTTATGGAACACTCTCCAAATTAGAAAGGGCCATTTTTTGGGGATACAAGTTTGCCAGAAGGGTTCGATAATGGGAGATGGCACTCCGGTACCACGGACGATTTCTTCACCGAGGCGAGAGAGAACTCTCCTTCGGTCGAAAGGACCACCTCAGGATGTCTGGGTCCGTTTTGATCTTCAATCCCGAAGCTGCCAGCACTTCTGTATCCTTAGGCCCAATCCACTCCCGAGCCCTCCCCAAATTCTAGTTGCCCTCACCGTCCCACAGATCCTAAATTGCACTGCTGGGGGGAGCTGATGGTAACTACTGCAGGGATTCGGTGCCAATCTACCGTTCATAAAAGAGGGAAAAAGCGCCGGATCCCAGCTGTAGCCGAATCGAGGGCTTAGCGAGATGTCGACCGTTGAGAATGCGACTCCAGAAACCGAGGATCAGTTATTGAAGTTAGCTTCAGATGGATGTGAGAGCCAAAAATACCTCGCTTTCATGAACCGGGCCCAGAGAGAACTACATGCCGGAGCTTCTACCACATCTTTATGGAGCAAGCATCAACGGCGTGCGTCAGTCTGCCGAATCCAAGCCCTCCTCTTTAGTGGGCTTGGCCATGGTATCCCAACTGGTCCAATGATATTTGTCTTTCCCATCAAAGTGACCCCAAAAGAAGTTGGAAAAGGTTCTCGATAGGAAGGAGCACCTTCTTAGGAGGAGAGTATGCGGCTAGGGTGTAGACGGGGATAGAGGAGAGGACGTTCTGAATCAGGATCATCTTCCCTCAGGTGATGATCGCCTTATGCCATCCCTCTATTTTTCTGATTTTACCCACCAGCCCCTCGAATATACCCGTATTGGATCTGCCATAAACTAGCGGACACCCAAGGTAAGTGAATGGTGGATATGTGATAGAGAAGGATATGATGTGGGTTAGGGTAGCTGAGTGTTCCCTGTTGGCCAAGTGGTAGGTGTAGATGACACTCTTGTTGGGGTTGACGCGCTGACCGGAGCATCTAGTGTATCTCTCCAGCGTATTGTGAACCACTTATACGGACCGACGTCTCCAGAAGAGAAAATAAGAATATCGTCAGCATAAGCCAGATGGGCGATAATAGGGCAGCTGTTGTTGTGTGAAAATATTGGAAGCGGGGAGTGCCAACCATTTTATTGAGTTTTCTGCTAAGAGCTTCTGCGGCAATGATGAAGATGGTGGAAGATAATAGGTCTCTCTGCCTGCCTCCTCTACTAGATTTGAAGAAGTCCTCTGCTTGCCCATTGACGATGATGGAGAACTAGAAATTACTGATAGATCTATACACGATGTCAATCCAGGTCTCGAAAACCCAAAAGCCCTAAATACCCGTATCATGAATTGCCAGTCTAATCTGTCGTATGCTTTCTCCATATTC
The DNA here is from genome assembly GCA_029216955.1 of Iris pallida. NCBI lineage: Eukaryota > Viridiplantae > Streptophyta > Magnoliopsida > Asparagales > Iridaceae > Iris > Iris pallida. The sequence continues at coordinate 43,966 of JANAVB010038278.1, forward strand.
AGCTTAATGGCTATATTTCCGCCCCTAGCCGAGAATTTTATACAGGTGATCATTTCCTGAGCCATCAGGATTTTGTCTAGAATGTTCTGGCCACAAAAAAGTCGATTTGCTCCTCGGAGATGATCTTGGGAGAAGCTCGGACATGCGGTTGGCGATGATCTTCGAGATGATTTTGTTGGTGAAGGTGCACAGGCTCAGAGGGCGAAAATCTTTGAAGGTCTCCGGGTTGTCCTTCTTGGAGATGAGGATAAGGTTAACACAAGAGATAGATCTTGGGTACTGCGCTCCTTTGAAGAATGCCGAGACCGCCTCATGATATCCGCCTTGATGATGTCCCAGCAAGATCTGAAGAAGACACATGTTAATCCGTCAGGACCTGGCGCACTATGTTCGTTCAGGGCCCACTGCATCTTTGGCTTCATTTTAGAGGAATATGCTGCAGTTGATTGTTATCTCCTTCTTCTATCAAACGAGGGATCTTCGATAAGAATTCCATGTCCGCAACAGTAGCTTATTTCGTGAATAATTGAGTATAAAAATCAGCAGTGACCGATTGTATGTCCCGTTGATCCTTAAGAATGACTCCGTTCTCGTTGGTATCTGATGGAGGTTGAGTTGTTGTCTGCGCCCCTTGACGCAGGTGGAAGTAGCTAGAGTTCTTGTCCCCTTCGATGCCCCAAGTCAGCCTCACATTCTGTTTCCAGAATTCCATCTCGACTTTCAGCCGGAACTTCAGTAGTGCCCTAGTGAGGTTGAGGGCGGCACAAGCCGGGCAAAAATGATTTTGTGCGGACCACGTCGTCCTTGGCCGTGCGGATAGCCTGAAAGATATCGCCAAAAGCCTCCTTGCTCTAGCAGTAAGGGCTTTTCTCGTGGCTTTCAGCTGAACCGTCACATGGGAGGGGTTGGGCTCGTCGGGGGTGCTCCAGACGGCTGCCACGATGTTCCTAAATTAGATGGTGGCTCCAAAGGTCGAAGAAGCAAAAACTTTTCTTGATCTGGTTGTATGAGCTGTTAATTTTGATGAGAAGGAAAGAATGGTCCGATTCGGTAGAGTTGAGGTGAGAGAGTCTAGAGATGATTTACATATCTGACCATAGAGTTTGACGAGGATGCGGTCCATACGGGAGTATTTCCTTCGGGCACCCTCCTGCATGTTACACCAAGTGAAGGCATTGCCAGCGAACTGAAGGGAAGACGTGGGCGCCAAATATGAAGCTGCTGAAGTCATTCATAGCCGGCTGTGGGGGTAGACGACCCCCGACTTCTCCTCTTTGCAAGTAATGGCATTAAAGTCACCAACACAAAGCCACGGAAGGTTGATGTGGTGAAGGTGGGTGTCTCGGAGGTCCTTCCAAAGTTGTTTGCATTCTGAAATATCGTAGTTGCCATGAACAGCTGATAAGGGGGATCGGGACTGGAGCATAGGGTGTTCCACCCAACATAGCGCATGCCTCGAGTCGTGAATGGTGCCAAGCTTGACGTCGACCGCAAAAAGGATCCATATATCGTGGCATCCTACAATGGCCGAGGGGAAGCCAAGCTGAAGCTGAATGGATTAGAGTTTCTTATGGGGAATTTTGGGTTCGATGATCACTAAGATGTCAATCATGTGAATTTTCTTGAGACTTTTTAATCTTCTCAAGGTGAGTTTGTTCGCCTGGCCCCTAACATTCCAGAAAAGGATGTCAAGCATTGAGGTTGCTGGAGGGGGGCTTTGGTGAGTTTTGCGGCTGACCTAGTGGTCATAGCCGTGGCCTCTTTATCATACTTCTTCTTTTTTGTTTATTTTTGGATGTTTTGGTGGTGGTGACCTCATTTCCTTCGTTCGAGGTGGACGTTATATTAGTAACGTCGACAGTTTCCTCTGTTGGGTGCACGTAGACCTCTCCCTCAATTTCTGCTAATGCACCAAAGTGACTATTCGAGTAAATGAGACCGGCATTCATGGCATGTTTGAGCCTAGTCACCGATTCTTCACTGATGATGGCTAAAGCGTCCGCTCGAACACTCGCTGCGTTGAGGGTAGTGGACGGGAAGCTGAGGGACCCCTTCTTCCGATGTCTCTTTCTACGTCTGCTATTCCGCATCGACCCTCCCTATCAGTCCACGAAGATCTCAGTCGCCCTATCCGGGTTGAGGTCTTCTGAAGGGGCAGTGTTGACGGTC
>JANAVB010038279.1:0-23443 GCA_029216955.1 Iris pallida
TAAATAATAAACAGGCTAATCAGAATGTGCTGGAGACATATCCAGTACAAGCCTAGTCTACTGGGTTGCTACTACGGCCTCCTCAACTGGAAGTAGGCCCTGCTCTGCCAAAGTCTCCTGATATATGCTTACTACGTCCTGGGACCATAGTAGGTAGTGCACCCGTCCTCATCGTTGTCTGAAAGATATATCCAGTTAGGATTGGAGCAAAGTACATTTCTAACAACAGTTTCCGTAAATGATAAGGACTATGTAACAGTAAATAGAAAGAATGTACGAAATTAAGTAAGTGCACATAAAAGTAGCATGGCATAGTAAAACTATAAATAAGAGCAAGAAGAATAAGTAAAATAGGTTATATCATGTACAAGATTCCAGAAATCCACTATCTATATAAGTGAGTACTACCTTCGATATGTGACCGGCTTAGAAACTTGCACAAGATTTTATGGCCTGATTAATCATGCCTGCGGTGTATGATTAACACTCACAAGAAATAAGACATGCACAAGAAGGATATTGACCACACATCTGCACTAATACTCCCCGTCCTCAACTGGTACTGTGGATCTAACCAGGGTATATTATGACACGGGATGCTCTGGGAAGGTAGCTAATCCTCTCAGGAATCGGTGTCTACACAATGCACAAAAACAATAACAAGGCTTGCACAAGGTGTACCAGATCTACGGGAATAACATTTTATGACGGGATCCAAAAATACCAATCCGTGTAACCAATGTGTCGAGAGTTCAAGGGTATCTACACTAAATATATGAAACATAGAAAATACCATAAACAGAAAATTACCAGAGAATGTACTCGCTTGAGATCCAGTGTAGAATATCAACAGTATTCGATACGGTGCCTCGAAGACCTAAATATGGAATGTTATATCAATATCAAGTTTTGGAATAAAAATAAGTCAGACTAGTCCAATTCTAGGTCATAAAGTCATTTCTAGGTCAAATTAGCTATTTCTAGGTTGTTTGAGTCTATCTCTAGGATATTGGGTCCAATCACCATGTATCTAGGATATACTAGCTATATGGGATACTAGGGTATCAACACTACATGGAGTCCTAAGATACACAACATACTATATATAGTATTTATACTAGTATCCTTATAGCTAATGCTAGCCCTACAAGGATACCTTGGCCTTGAGCCAATTTAGTATCACACTCTATCTACCCTTTTAATACCCAACTCAAAACCTAAAGCTAAAACCCATATCTAGGTATTACCTATCTTCTACATATACCTTACCTTAATGTAGGGTAATCCAAATCATTACCTACATATACCCAACCCCTGTGCTAATACCCATGCATATCCTACTCCTATGCCTACATGACCTTCATGCAAACACACACACAATACTCACACATATTCTCATATGTGCATACTTATACACATGTTACTCTCATATGTGTGTTAGTGTCACCCACACCCAGATCTTCACTCACACAATACAAACCCACATTGACCCTCAAATGTGACACACACTCCCTCACACTGTCTATATACGTACCCCATAATCTGCCTTTACCTGGGGTGTATTTCTACACTTGTTGTTGCATATGGCTAATGCCCCAATTCTTGCTACTGCTGCTCTGGCACTTCCCCTTCCTGTTCACTAATGCGCACACACCACTCTACCTAGGAATGTTTATCCTCAACTCATAAACACACCTAGCTATCCAAGGATACACACACAGCAGGTAAGATCTGCTACTGCCCTGCTGTTGTTTAACTCCCTTCCTGCCCCCAATCTTTACTGTAACATACTTAAACCCATAACCCATCCAACTGACAGGAAGGGAAGGGGAGGTGTCCTTGTGGCAATGGCTGCCACCAACAGGACCTCCCAACCTATAGGTAACTTGGCATTTAGTGTCCTAACCAATGCTAAACAGACCACCAAAACCAGTGCTAAATAGACCACCAACATGACTTCCTTTACCTGTCCTAACTGTTTTCTACATTTAGTGTTGCCAAACCAGTGTTAAACAGACCACCAAAACCCCTATCAACCTTGCTGCCATGCTCCTAACTGCTGCTACTGCCAAAGTTGCTGCTAACTTCTATCTACCCGAGCCATTCCCAAGGCCAAACTGCCTACTGCAGGCTACTAAAGCACCTGACCAAGCATCAGTACTCCCCCCCCCCCTCCGCGCACAGTTTTCCCCCTCTCCACACTCCCCACATCATATATACACATTCACACAATCCTATATATATATACATACATATGTACATATCTAATATATATAAATACATCTACATCTATATGTATTGGTGCACACACATTTGGATATGTGTGGACCTACACTCTCACACCTGTCAATGTACCTGTGCGCATTGGTTTCCATGAAATCCTATCCCTTACAATCCCTCCTCTCTCTAACACACATACTCACATAGGTAAATTGGTAATTCAAATGCACACCACAGTTACCTATTCCTCTACCCATATAGTCTGTTGTTGTTTCCCTTCCCTTTCACACACTCTCCATTACACAGGAATTTTCGATCATACACATATGTTTAGGAACACGCATACACTCTAACACACACTGTCTTAGAAGCTAACACCCATCCTTATACCTAGTAGTGGAGATAATCCTAAAACTAAGCCCTCTCATATATTTCTGATACCAATCCCATAGCCTACTGCTACAACCTAGCAGCAGGGTCTGCTGCTGTCTCCCCCATTCTTCTCTACCAGTCTAGCTTTCTAGTTACGCTTCTATCTATCTATCTATCTATCTATCTATCTATCTATCTGCCTGTCTATCTATCTACTCTTCTACTAGTTATCTATCCAACTTCAAATCAATTTCCTATCTATCTAGCTATTAATATATATATATATATATATATATATATATATATATATATATATATATATATATATATATATATATATATATATTTTTAATATATCTAGCTATTAATATATCTAGCTATTAATATATATATATATATATATATATATATATATATATATATATATATACACCCAATGGACGCCCCTTCTCTAACTGAATCTCTCCCTCTATAATTCTATTTATCAACTGAACGTCATCTAACCCCTTATCCCTCTTATCTCACAACTGACACACACACCCCTATGTCTCTTTCTATATATACACACATATGCCTATCTATCTAAGTACTTACACATCCATATCTATCAATCTCATTTCCCACACATATGAATCCCAATAAGTGCATACACATAAAATACATACACACACATTTGTGTAGGTAGATACATATACCCACATCCATAGGCATACACACACTTATGAATATATATATGGATACACACTTATATATACATATAGGTAGATATACATGCATACCCAAATTTAACCGTGCTTATCATGAGACACCATGATATGACACCACGTATCCTATTTAGGACACACACACCAAATCTCAACTCAAAAAGGACACAAAAATCCCTTTGGGGACACATGTCAAACACTTGGTGTGCAAGCTTGTGATACTCCCAAGATACTCTACCAAACCTTGTCCAAATCCAACCAAACTTCATGGGCAAGTCTAAAATATACCTATAAACATAATTAGTATATTTCTAAGCTAGTGTCGAGTGTCATGTGTAATTGGGCATGTGCCCCACAATTGTAGGATGCCAAAATCCCCCAAATTGGCCCCGTGTCCTACAGTATCATGACACAACCTACACGTACCCATTTGTGGATACAAATCTAGGCAAACATAACCAAATCTATATTAAATAGTCCTAACAAACCTAGTGTCAAACACTTGGTGTGCCATTCTCAGAATTCCTTCAAAAGTGGCACAAAACTCACTCTAGCTTTCAAATAGGTATTCATTAGAGTCTCAAAACTCTACCTATGGGTAGCCCTCACTACAAGAAAAAAGGCTTTTCTTGACGGTGATTTCATGTCAAGAAATGGGTATCTTGACGGTTGCGGATCCGTTAAGTAGGCCGGAGTCAAGAAAAGCCCCCTCCTTTTCTTGACGGTCGCTGGCAGGACTTTTCTTGACGGTTTTTAGCCGTCATATAAAGTAATTTTCTTGACTGTTTTTAGCCGCCAAGATAGCAGTTTTTAGAAACCGTCAACGTAGGCAAAAACTTTTCTTGACTCCGGCCTAAATGACGGCCTTTAGCCGTCAAGAAAAGTATTTGTTTTGACGAACAAAATCTATCATGAAAAACATGAATTCACGACTATTATGCAGCATGATTTGAAATAAAATTGACGTTTGACAACCGTCAAGAGAAGCTATCCAAAGTACCGTCAAGAGAAGCTTGCCAAAATTTCTCAAGGATTATATAATATTAATCAAACAAACATAATATCAATCCAGAAGCTACACACATCAAATTACTATAAAACCCAAATTTCATATTAACAAACTGTATTGTTCATACAAAAAAACTTTCAATATGCATCCCACCACATGTATTCTTCACTTGTCCAACCACACCATAATCCAACCATATAGTACACATATCCCACATCTGTTGTTTTCATACCACTTAAACATCCAAACCACAAACATCCATACATCACTTGTCACCATAAAACATAATCCGACACTACAAAATGAGACCAAAAAAGTAAAAAACCAGACCGGAGCACATCCCTCCATATCCATAGCATTCCCCTATTCACAGCATGCATGCACCTTCATTTTTCGACAATTTTCTTAGAGAACGAGAACACAAATTATCAATATACTTTCCTACATGTTCTTAATCATATAGATATTCAACTCACTATTACAAAATTATCAATACAGTTTAACTTTATTACTGCACACACAAGAACTTGAGATAATTTGAATCACTTGACAAGAACTGCAAGGAATATTTGACTGCAGTAAATAGTATCATATTTATGGAATAGCACCAATTTGTTATATGCCGCCTGTAAGTGTCGTTCGAATAGCCCAAAGGACCTAGTTGGTGTACATACATTGTAATGGTATATTCTGTGGAAATGAAATATGCAATCTAACTCTTTGGCTTTACGCAACTTCATACAACAACTGAAGCTAATGAATAAAAAGTAAATAAAACTGATGAAGCAATGGACTTGTAATTATGGACAAATGCTTGAAAGATAAAGTATACTTTTATTCTAAAAACCAAAAGTTGAAAAAATTATTTACATCAAGCTTTCACTCCAACGACGGACCAGGCTATAAATAATATAGCTATAAAGGAATAGGGAAAAAAAATCAAAGGTTACTCTATTGGATACATTGTCATGGGGGTACTTAGGCGACATCCATATTTGTTTCTCTATTATTGGTTACATCGTTTAATAGTCCAAAGGAGAACTAGAGAGCACTGATCTTATGGTCGAAGGACAAAGTTTCACATACTTAAGCCAGAGTTTCGAACTTCTATCTCCTTTATGGTTTTAGTCGCTTAATAGACAATAATCTTGTGCCGATTTCTAGATACATTTATATATAAAAAAATCATTTTTGTGAAACAAAAAAATGGATTTGAGGAAATCCATGCTTCAAAACTTAGCTGGATGGACACTCTTAGGTTGACAAGATGCAAGAACCATATGCGTAATAAGAATAACAGAGAAATGCCATAGCTCTTAACTAGATTTGGTACAATGGAATAGAAGCTAAAAGATACAAATTTTCAACCCAGATCTTCACAAACAAAATTAAACAGTAGATGATATCATTAGTAGATGCATGGCTCAAAGTTTGCATATAATTCTACACTAACTATGAGACCTAGTTTTATAATTTTATTACCAAAAGAATTAACGAGTGTGAGCAATGCCATAGCTCTTAACTAGTTGTAGCCAGGTCAAATAGATAACTTCAAGCACTAATAGAACAAAAAGGCATTATCAAACGATATCAAAAAGAAATTTTACGTAGATGAGTTTTTGTACCCATACCTGTGATTCCACCGTGGTGCACATTGCCAAAAGGCTCCTCTGTTATTGCCGGGAACGCCGGGGCACAATTTTTCGATGAAAAACTGAGAAAATGAAACAGTTGTAAAGACAACGTTTCTAATGCAACTCCTTAAAGAAGGTTTTGCAACAGAGATCCAGAAGGATTCTGCAAATTACGAGATCTAAAAAGATATCGTAATACACGAATAATCTAAAGAGATTTTCGTGATCGTAGCAAACCGGCAGTAGTGCCTTCTAAAAAGAAGATACTGACAGAACTGCTAAAGGCAACAGAAGGATGACAGGCGAGAGATGGAATTGCTGGGGTGAATTATCACCGTTGCTCAAAGCTTTATTCGCCCTCTGCGAACAGCTTCCAGGAACCAGCAAGGTTGACGGAAAACCTTGGAACACTCCTGCTCTTCTGACTCCTCGGAAGACGGCGAACTCCTATGGCAATGGCTGTACTCTTCTCTCTCCGTTTGAAGTAACAGAACTCACGCGTACTAAAAAGTACTAGTGTTAGTGTTAAACAACACGCTCACTACTCTGTTGTGTTAAAGAACACTTAGAGTTTTCTCTCTGGAATTCTGATTACTTCTACCAACAGAGAGAGAGGAGAGAACCTGCATATATAGCCCACGGGGTGGTTGCCAAGCAGTTGCCTGAACTTCAGGGTAGTGGCAGAACCACTCCTGAACATGCAGCAACTGCTGCAACCGTTCCCGCTCTAATATGCAGCCAGCCATACGCACATACGCACTCTACGCACACTGCGTACGCTGCGCACACTGCGCACTCTACGTACGCTGCGTACGCTGCGCACACTGCGCACTCTACGTACGCTACGTACGCTGCGCGTACTGGGCTGCGTACTGGGCTGCGTACTGGGCTGCGTAACTGGGCCAGCGTAACTGGACTCGCGTAACGGGCCACGCAACGTGGTCGCGCAAGTGGCTCGCGCAACGAGCGCAACTTAAGCGCACTATGCGCCTAGCGACGATGCTGACGTGCTAAGTGCAAAGTGCGCCAATAAAACGCCACATTACGCCTCATGAGCCCTTGAGCCCGAGTCCGAGCCCGAGCCCGAGCCCGAGTCCGAGTCCGAGTCCGAGTCCGAGTCCGAGTCGCTAAGCCCCAACGGGGCTTAGCTCCTATGGAAATAAATTTTCCAAGAGCAAAAAGCTTACAGCTTATTAATTGTTGATTAAGCCTTTATACCATTAATAATTAATCCCACATGGCACACACCCATGTGCACTATATGTGCATCTCCATAAAGAGTAAAGACTCATATATATGGAGATACACATTCCTTTCTAGCCGATGTGGGACTAAAAACCAAAACAAAAGGCTATAAACCCAACAATCCCCCACATATCTCTATATATATGAGTACGAGTGTTCCCCACAGTAACTGTCCATTATGCTTTTAGGATAGATGCCACTTAAGACTTGAATCTTCCCACGTGAGTCAAAAATCAAACTATAATACAAGAATGGACTAAGCCTTGAATTCTGCATCATAGCTGAAATTCTTTCCACTCACATAATGTAGTTACATGTGCTTCTGGCTGCACATTTAAGGCCGTGTGCCAGCCTGGTTTCAGTGTATAATATTGGGTGTCTACAAGTTTACCCTCAAGAGACGGCCTGATATCTCTTTGTCCATACACTATAGGTGAGTTCTTTATTAAAGAGACATGGCATGAAGCGTCCAACGCTTCCTTTGCGGTGCTACGCCGCTATGACATGGCCTTAAGCCGAGGACCTTACCCCGAATCACCGGGAACCTCATCGTAGTGTCATACTACCCGTAGCATGAGGTCTAGCCCCTTTGTAGTGCCAAACTACCCAGCATGAAGCCTTACGCTTCTGTGCGGTGTTACACCGCTACGACATGGCTTGCAAGGCCGAGGCTTTATCCCTAGCCGGGTTTACCTCATTGTGGTGTCGTGCCACCCGTAACATGAGGAACACCTCCTCTTTGTAGTGCTGACTACATCCCTCTTTAATTCAATATACAGCATTAGGCCAACTGCCTATATACGGTGCTACGCCGCTGTGACTTGGCTAACATAGCCGAGGTTTTACCTCCTTCGAGAACCTTATGGTGGAGTCACCGCCACACATAGCATGGAGTCACACTCCTTGTAGTGCTGTGCTACCATGCTTCCTGTAAAGCATACCAGACATTCCAAATGCCTGAGAACTCATTAAGGCATTTAAGCCAACCTCCCACAGGACCTGTTTTCCGCAGAAAACAACAGTAGACAACAGTGGTTATAGGTCCGTAACCTCTCCATGCCCAATAGAACATGTACCCACCGTTCCTGATATTCTTCCGATTAGTGGTCCTCCCTTGAACCAAAAGCTAGATGTCTAGTAGATAAATCTTTGAACTAATAGCATAAAACTTTATGGTAGGAATACAATAATACAATATCAGAATGCCTTCAAGCCCATTTTACAAGCTGTGTCATCGACCAGCTGGCGCTTGAGGTCCTTGGTGAACGGATCCGCCAGGTTCTCCTGACTCCGAACATCAATCACTGCAATAACACCTCTCTTGATAAGATCGTGTACTGCCCTGTGCTTCAACCGCACAGTCCTCTTCTTCCCGTTGAAGAGATCATTTGATGCCACCGTCGCAGTCGCCTGGTTGTCGCAGTATATCGGTATCGCCGGTACTTGCGCCCCAACCACTGGAAGATCATACATGAGCTCCCGAAGCCATTCTGCTTCCTCGGCTGCGGTATCAAGTGCAAAGAACTCAGATTCTATGGATGACCGCGAGAGCATAGTCTGCTTCTTCGACTTCCACGATATAGCAGCTCCACCCATTGTGAAAATGTATCCACCTGTGGACCTCTCGCTCTCCACCTCTGAGCACCAACTGGCATCACTGAAGCCTTCCACTACCTGCGGATCTCCGCTGTAGTACAGTGCATATGTCTGAGTCTTCTTGAGATATCTCATAACCCGTTCCACAGCTTTCCAGTGTTCAACACCTGGATTGCTCGTAAAACGACTCAGCATTCCCACGGCGAAAGCTATGTCAGGCCTTGTGGCAGTAGTAGCATACATCAAACTCCCGATTACGCTTGCATACTCCAGCTGCCTGACGCTTTCCCCTGAATTAGGCTTCAGCTTCAGATCACACCTGTACGGCGTATCGATCCCTGGAAGATCCTGATACCCATAACGAGTGATCATTTTCTCAATATAATGAGACTGTGACAGCGCTAGTCCAGTGTCTGTCCGGATGATCTTGATCCCTAAGATCACATCAGCTTCCCCCAAGTCCTTCATACTGAACTTGCTTGAGATGAATTTCTTTGTCTCCGTGACACATCTAATATCCGTACCTAGGATAAGCATGTCGTCCACGTACAGACAAACGATCACACCTCTTCCATCAGCGAACTTCGTGTAAACACACTTGTCCGTATCGCTGACCATGTAGCCATTTGACCTTATAACTTTGTCAAATTTCTCATGCCACATCTTGGGAGCCTGTTTAAGACCGTACAAGGATTTCACCAACTTGCAGACTTTGTCTTCAAGACCTCTGATGACAAATCCCTCTGGCTGTTGCATGTAAATCTCTTCGGTCAGCTCGCCATTTAGGAAACCCGTATTCACATCCATCTGATGTATCACCATCTTATTTATTGCTGCGAGAGCAATCAACATTCTGATGGTGGTCATCCGGGCTACTGGAGCATATGTGTCAAAGTAGTCAATCCCCTGCTTCTGAGAAAACCCCTTGGCTACCAACCTAGTCTTGAACTTGTCAATAGTTCCGTCTGCTTTCATCTTCTTCTTGAAGATCCATTTGCATCCGATGGGTTTCGCTCCTTCAGGAAGATCAACCAACACCCAAGTGTTATTTGAGGTGATGGAATCAATCTCATTGTCAATCGCCTCCTTCCAGAAAACCGCGTCTCTGGTCTTCATCGCCTCATCATAGGTAAGTGGATTTGCTTCCACATGATAGGTGACAAAGTCACTTCCGAAGTCCTTCGGCCTCCTCACACGCTTAGCTGACGGCTCAGCTTATTCTGGTTCATTCGTTGTATCAACAACAACATCTTCTTGGACCACATCTTCATTGAATACTTCAGTCTCTTGTGCACCCTCATTATTCTCCGGAACATCCGGAAGAACAATATTCTTGTGCCTTGCAAACTTGTCTTCAAAATATTCTGCATCGCGAGATTCAATGATATGATTTGACTCAATATCAAGAAATCTCCGAGCATCACTCTTCTCGGCATACCCCAAGAAGATCGTCTTTGTAGTCCTTGTCCCAAGCTTCTGAATCTTCAGATCTGGAAGCTTGACATATGCCAGACACCCCCATACTCGAATAACATTCAAGTTAGGTCTAACTTTGAACCAGAGTTCATGAGGAGTAATATCAGAAGTTGCATGAGGCACTCTATTTAGAATAAAAGTGGCCGTCAATGCAGCTTCTCCCCAATAGCACTTAGGAAGGCCAGCAGTCAACAATATTGAATTTATCATTTCTGTCAACGTCATGTTCTTCCTCTCAGCTACTCCGTTTGATTGAGGAGAGTACGGAGCCGTAGTCTTATTGACAATTCCATGTTCCTTACAGAATGATGCGAATTCATGAGACCTGTACTCCCCACCTCGATCACTTCTTATCCTTTTGAGTTGTTGTCCAGTCTGTCGCTCAGCTTCAGCTCTGAACTCCTTGAACTTCTCGAATGCTTCGTCTTTAGCCTTCAGCAAGTAGACGAACGCATACTTTGAGAAGTCATCGATGAAGGTTATGAAATACTTCATCCCGGCCTTTGTAGAGAACTGTTTGAAGTCACAGATATCGGAGTGAACCAACTCCAGAAGATCTGTACTTCGATTAACCCGAGGAAAGGGTTTCCTTGTGATCTTCGTTTGAGCACAAACTTCACATTTCTCTACCTTACCCCCACATTTGGAGATAAGTCCTAGACTAGACATTCTGTTTATTCTTTTACAATGAACATGTCCTAGCCTATTATGCCACAACTCAAGAGTATAAGCAGAATGAGTGACTTCATTAATAACATTAATTACATTGGACTGATTTACAAGCTGAATCTTGAACATTCCTTCGGTATAAAAAGCTTTCCCGAAATATGTTCCCTTGATAGACATCACCATCTGGCCAGCATTGATGTCCATCCTGAGGCCTGCATTGCAGAGTAGGCCTCCCGAGATCAGGTTCTTGGCGATAGCAGGAACGTGCTTCACGCCTTGAAGCGTCAGAGACTTGCCCGAAGTCAGCTTCAACACCACCGTCCCGATCCCGAGCACTTCAGCTTGTGCCTGGTTCGCCATCATAACCACTTCAGAAGTAGGTGTATAGGTGGTGAACCACTCCTTACTGGAGCATACATGGCAGGAGGCTCCAGTGTCTACCCACCAGTCAGAGTCAGTCCTTACTGCATCAACCTGTGCAATCATAGCAACTATGTCAGTGATCATAGATACCTTACTAGGCTCTCCTTGCTCTGATTGCTTGGTCTTTTCTTTACACTCATTCTTAAAGTGGCCCTTCTTGCCACACTTGAAGCAAGGCATTTCTGACTTTGGCTTCTTTTTCTTGATAGAAGTTCCCTTGACTTTTAAATTGTCAGGGTTCTTCTTCTTGCTGTGGAAAGCCGCCTGCTTTCCCTTTGGTCCCTTGGTCTGAACCAGATTGGCATTAGCCAATTGCTTGGACAGTGTGTCCACCTTCAGTTGAGCCCGCATCTGGTCCTCAACATAGATTTCCTGTAGGAGATCTTCAAGGGTGATCTCCAACTTCTTCCTATGCATGTTTGCATAGAACTTGCTCCACCCAGCGGGGAGCTTTGAGACAATCCCTCCAACAACAAACTTGTCGGGGAGGGGCATCGCCTCGTCTTCCAACTTCTGTCGCAATTTCAGGAACTCCTTCACCTGCGGCAGCATAGACTTTTCGTCCTCAAAGAACCACTTGTGATATTTTTCAACCACAAATATTTTACTGCGGTTCTTGTCTTCTTCGTAGAGTTTTTCTAGAGACTCCCTTATGTCTCTAGCGATATTCTTCTTAGAATAGGATTCTGCAAGGGAATCCTCCATAGCATTCAGGATAAGGAGCCTGCAAATGCTATTTTCTCTTCTCCACTTGGCCTGAAGTTTAGTAGCCGCAGATATTGCAGCAGCAGACCCAGTATCTGGAACAGTAGGTTCCTCTTCAAGCAGCACGTGATCAACGTCTCTGAGTTGAAGAGTGAGATAAACCTTCCTCTTCCAGACTTGATAATGCTCTCCATCAAACTTTTCTAACTTACAGAAGTCAGTGTTGAGGAGTGAAGCATTAATGTTTTCCATCGTAGAAATAAAGCTTTGAGATTGTTATTGCCGGGAACGCCGGGGCACAATTTTTCGATGGAAAACTGAAAAAATGAAACAGTTGTAAAGACAACGTTTCTAATGCAACTCCTTAAAGAAGGTTTTGCAACATAGATCCAGAAGGATTCTGCAAATTACGAGATCTAAAAAGATATCGTAATACACGAATAATCTAAAGAGATTTTCGTGATCGTAGCAAACCGGCAGTAGTGCCTTCTAAAAAGAAGATACTGACAGAACTGCTAAAGGCAACAGAAGGATGACAGGCGAGAGATGGAATTGCTGGGGTGAATTATCACCGTTGCTCAAAGCTTTATTCGCCCTCTGCGAACAGCTTCCAGGAACCAGCAAGGTTGACGGAAAACCTTGGAACACTCCTGCTCTTCTGACTCCTCGGAAGACGGCGAACTCCTCTGGCAATGGCTGTACTCTTCTCTCTCTGTTTGAAGTAACAGAACTCACGCGTACTAAAAAGTACTAGTGTTAGTGTTAAACAACACGCTCACTACTCTGTTGTGTTAAAGAACACTTAGAGTTTTCTCTCTGGAATTCTGATTACTTCTACCAACAGAGAGAGAGGAGAGAACCTACATATATAGCCCACGGGGTGGTTGCCAAGCAGTTGCCTGAACTTCAGGGTAGTGGCAGAACCACTCCTGAACATTTTGCTGCAACCGTTCCCGCTCTAATATGCAGCCAGCCATACGCACGTACGCACTCTACGCACACTGCGTACGCTGTGCACACTGCGCACTCTACGTACGCTGCGTACGCTGCGCGTACTGGGCTGCGTACTGGGCTCGCGTAACGGGCCACGCAACGTGGTCGCGCAACGAGCGCAACTTAAGCGCACTATGCGCCTAGCGACGATGCTGACGTGCTAAGTGCAAAGTGCGCCAACAAAACGCCTCATGAGCCTTTGAGCCCGAGTCCGAGCCCGAGCCCGAGCCCGAGTCCGAGTCGCTAAGCCCCAACGGGGCTTAGCTCCTATGGAAATAAATTTCCCAAGAGCAAAAAGCTTACAGCTTATTAATTGTTGATTAAGCCTTTATACCATTAATAATTAATCCCACATGGCACACACCCATGTGCACTATATGTGCATCTCCATAAAGAGTAAAGACTCATATATATGGAAATACACATTCCTTTCTAGCCGATGTGGGACTAAAAACCAAAACAAAAGGCTATAAACCCAACATCCTCACCAGTGAGAATTTCCCATATGACTATACCAAAGGAGAATACATCAACTTGTAATTGGATGAGAATTAATAATATTGGTAAAATGTCTAATTTATTCATGCTAGTGGGCCACTATTTATTATCTTACCTCCATTTCAAGGATGGTAATAGCCAACAAAAGAAGACCTTTTTCACAGATTGCTCTCAACTCTTCAGGATAAACATGCCCTAGCATCACCTGATGGGAGAAATAGCTAAATGTAGAAAACAGATGGTGTTTGTCCGAGGAAGTTCAACCAAGTACCTCAGCGAGTGCCATACGAACACCAAAACTCTGCTCTTCTAACAGAGATTTCATAACTTCAGTAAGTAAAGTCCTTTTACCATGCCAAGCTTCTAACAACCTTTAGAGACAAAACAGTAGGAATAATTTTACACCAGAAAGCTGGATGTCGTCTAGTCAAAATATCAGACTACTGATTCGAAGAAACCTATACAAGAAATGCTTTAATACACAAAGTGCTCCAACAATCGAAGGTTCATCCTTTGTCTGACATATCTGGATAAGACAATGACAAAAGAGGTTGACAGAGAACTGTTAAGCGCAAGATCCAAAACTTCTTCAGAAAATTATCAATTTTATGGTTCCAATTTAATAGATTCATCTATCAACAGATAAATCCATTTTTCCCACTCGGGCATAGCTATGAGTCTAACTATGTTGTTGTTAATGGAAGCATGTCATGGCGACAAGGCAAGATCTTTTTCTAACTGATATTCAAGCAAAATTTTGTTGTCACATGCATAGTTTGCAGTATCGACCAATACCGATCTGACACGGCCGATAACGATATAGTTTGGCATGTCCCGAACCGATACCGACTGATATTCGATACTGATGATACCGACATTTTTGCTCTTTTTCGGACAATTCGGTAAAGAAAATTGAATGAAAAAGACAATCTGCAAGGGTGTAAAAGTATAGCAAGGTTGTAAAAGCATGTAAAGGGAGAAAACTTACCTATCCCATGTAAACCAATTCACAAGGGTGACTATTATTTCATTCAATTTCAAAAATGCTAAAAAACAACACTACAAATATTTAGAATTATGTCTAAATGACAAATGATATTTTTATTTGCCTTGGAGAAAAGCAATAGACATCACAGAAAGGAAAAGTTCAAAGAGGAAAAATTTGAAGTACATGCCATTTCAGTTGAATTCAAATTCTGAAGTACATGCCATTTAAGTTGAATTAAAACGCTCAATTTTTTTAGAAGGGGATAGTATATGTCACATTATTTGATAAATCATTATTAATCTAATGCTCTAGGAAGTTTACGTAGTACATTCTAACCAAGGTTCAAAATCTTAGTTCAAGTTCTGGCCATCTTTTGAGCCACATTATGCGATTTAGAAGTTTTTATTGACTTAGAGAGTTACACATTTGTATAGTAATCTTCGAATGTTAAAAAAGTAAAAGGATAAAATTTAAAGATAATTTCATGCAATGTTTGTGTTAGTTTACGGATACAATGATTGATACTGGATACTAGTTACTTTCATGACATGAGTCCTAACACAAAGTAATCTTCACAAGTAGTTATTAAGTATATTTTGCAGAGAGTGCATTGATATTTATAAATATTACTAATTAATATCAAATACTGAGAATATCAAATCTGTATTTGTATAATAATAAGTATCAAACAAGTCCATATGATATCATAAACCCTTCCTGTATGGTGATCTCAATTGAAAGGGACATATATGGAAAGAATGTCAAGTTAACCAGATGGGTCTGTTTATGATACATTATCAAAGGCAGATGGTATATCTTTACGAAATAAAACAAAAACAATAAAATAAATTAGTAAGAAAAGCACAAGTAGTGAGAAATTAACTCCAGGAAATATTCTGCACTAGCCTTTAGAGATTGGAAATTTTAGATTGCACTTCAGAAATGAAATTCGACAAGAAACGTGCAAATGAAATATTTAGAGCGGTAAAAGGTATTACAAAATCAATAATGTTGTCCCCATAATTCAGATATGTACTCTATTAGTCTTCAGTCAGTTCATATGAAAACTTTTGCTCATTTACCAGGGATAAATGTGCATGAGGAGGGAGGGAGGGAGAGAGAGTACTCGTTTTTGGGCCAGCTAGGTGATTCCATAGGGCTTAAATCTTTGATGTCGCCATTAAGTGAATATAATCTCTAATCTTCTTTTAAGTCTCCAAAAGAGAAGTGCTGCACAAGAAGATTAAATTGATATAGCAGAAATCAATAACACAAAAAGTAATAAATCTAAGAAATGGACATGGAAGGGTATTGAACAACTCAACAACATAGTAAATCTATAAGAAATACGGCATCATAATCATGCCACATGTTTCTACAGAAAGACAATCGCAAGATAAAGGGCATGTCTGGCATCTCCTACGAGTTGCAACTCCACAACATGGACCTATGTCAACGTCTAGAAGTGCATTTCATCTGACCAGTGGTGGTTAGGGCACTTATTGTAAATGAGATTAAGCTTCATTAGATCACTACACAAGCAAACGAGTGGAAAAATAAACATTTATAACCTAAGTTATCCATCTTTGTTGCATTTGAAATATCACTCACATGAATTTCATCAATTTGGAGTTCTAGCTGCCAAGTTGCAATAACTTGAAAGAATTAGCAAGGATATATGAAAAGTATGTATGGATGATAACCAAATAGGATTTGAGAGTTATCCTCGACTTTTAATCCATTAGCATTTTTAATTTGTCCAAGGATCTTACAGCCTTCATCGTTTCAAATGTTATCCTCTCTTTCTATGTAATGACTACCTTTTGTATGTTTGTAAGTTGTAATACCAACAGGAGGAGCCATCTCCATAAGCTGTGTTAGAAACTGCAAGTTCTTCCGAAACTTCGAGTTCGCCTCGATGAGCTTCTTCAGCTCGGTCGACATGACACCTCTTGCCGACTTCGTGTCCCCGTACTTAGAAAGTTGCTCGTTTTCCCAACAACTACCCTAGCCCTTTAAAAAATTCCATAAAACCCCTAAATTCCTATAAAAAAAACCCAAAATACCTAAATTTCTCCAGCATGAGCAGCTGCGTTATCTCCTTGAACAAAAACTCGTTGAACGTGGAGAAAACCTTCAAATCCTTCACCAATATATCCACCGCTTTCGACCGATCGCGCCTACAGACCCATAGCCCCAAATATTTCAACATCCAAACCCTAAAATCTCTAGAAAAAATTAAGATAGAGAGAAAGAGGGAGAGACTGTTCGTACTTATCGAGGGCTTCACTATACTTCTGATTGCGGATCTCGAAGAAGATCTTCATCGAGTAGCGGTTGTCGTCGACCTTGGTGACGCTGGAGAGGTACTTCTCGACCTCGTCCCACTCCCCGCCGAGAACCACCTCCTCGAAGTGCTTCATGTTGAATTAGAACCCGGACTCCTGCTCCATCCTGTGAAATTCTAACAAAAATCGACGGCCAAAATTAGGGTTTCTAAATTTTCTAGGGCTTCCTCTTCGAGGAGGAGGAAAAGAAAAATTAGGGTTTGCTCACTTGTGGAAGGTCTCCTTGAACTTCTCCTCCTCTAGGAACTGGAGGATGAGGAAGATGAGCTCCCGGCTGAGTCATGGCTGGATCTCCAGATTCGGATCCGGGTCATGTTTTCTTATCGGAACCATATCGGAGGAGGAGAGGATGAGGAAGGAGAAGAGGGTGAGTTGGGGTTAGGGATTGGGAGATGATTCCTCCTTGTTCTTCAACGCCATCACCGTGGAGACGGTTCCTCGATCGATTCCTCGACCGAGGAATGACCTCCTCTAAGAAATAAAAAGGAAGAGAGGAAGTGAGAGCAGATAGAGAGAGGAAGGGAGAGCAGAGAGTTATTGTTTAGGGAGAGTTTACGAGAGATCGGAAAAAAAATTGTTGTGCTCTCCAATAAAAAAAGAATCATAACCGTCAATAGATATAAAAATTTGAAATAATTACAATAATGACAGCAAAAAAAGCGACAATTTTTTCGTACATGCATTACTTGACGGTTATCAACAAACCGTCAATATAAAAATGTTCTTTCTCGACGGATCCTTCGAAACCGTCAACATACATGCCATAAAATTGCTAAAGTAACAAAAAAATGGCATCTCTTGACGTAAGCCTAAATCCGTCAAGATAACCACTATTGTTGACGATTTTCGACGACCGTCAACTTATAAACCGTCAAGAATCGTCATTTTTCTTGTAGTGCCTAGTCCATTAGTGAATTCCTAGGGGTTTAATAACACAATTAGAGTCTAAATAACAAGGAAAGTAAGGTGTATACGTATTGGGAGATGAATTCTCAATAAAAAGCCAAATGTACACGATCCGGACATGTAGCTCCTAGCAAGTGGACTCATCTCCTTGCTCCTAGTCTCCAAGCCCCTTCTAGTGTAGAGAATGAGAGGATTAGGTGAGAGAATGGGTGAGATTTGAGAGAAAATGATGGAGGAATGGCTCTACTTGGAAGAGAACACCAAAATAAGAAAAATGAGAGTTGAAATAAAGAATGTGGGCTCTCTCTCCATACATGCTGCCATATAGGGCTAGGGTCACCTATTCTAGAATGTCCTACATGTCCTCTAATGTTGTCATGAAAGCTAATTACTATATGGAAGGGTTTAGACCTATTTCGGTAAATAGTCTTATCTTTATTCTACTTAATTGGTCATGACTAATGAGTCTAATTAAGTCTAATCAACTGAGTTGGTTCATGAGTCATGTCATGCTAATTATTGGGCTCTAGTCAAGTGTCTAATCTAACGGGTTCACTAACACAAGTCCAACTAATAGGCTAACCACTAACCGTAATAACTAACATAATATTATTAAATAAATATACACAATATAAAATAAATAATTAGGCACAATAAAATGTAAACATGAAATGACAAAAATATCCCTCCCCCAAATTTAGGTAGTCATAATCCTACCACCCCTTAGAAAAATTTTGTCCTCGACATTTAAGTTGGTCGTACTCTTCTCTAGGTCAAGCCCCCAACAATCATGAACCAAGAAGGTCCTACCTAAATCATATAGTATAAATTCTACTAAAAATAACATGCACGGCTATGGTATTACTTGTCATGATATTGCAGTCCCAATCAGGGTTTCCTACGAACTTTGCTAAACACACTATAGTACAAGGCAAGCTATAAGGTACTAAAGAACATTCAAGCAAGGATGAAAGGATGGAACAGAAACAAAATATACATACTAACCCATCACCAACAGCATCGGCCTCCTCGGCCGTCATCGCAACAGCCCTGCTCCACTGGGGTGTCTCCCAATGCTGGTGCGGGGCACCTTGCGGTACCACATGTGGCCTAGCTAGAGCCCTCCTATCTTGGTATCCTAATACTAATCAATCTGCTGGCACTCACTCATCAATCACTCTAGGATACTTATCCTTACCTTGGCAATATAACCATATATAACACCCTCTTGCTCTACCAAACTCAAATTTTCGGCGCACTCCACTCTCACATGATACCTATTCTTACGTATATACACATATATAAAACATGCATGACTATACTGATACCAATTCATTAAATCACCACTGATACTCTACTCTCCCTTCTACCCTTGGTACCTATACTAACTATACTGACATTTACCATAGAACAATTTCTTCCAAGGTGTTGCTCTACGAATCATCTCTAGATTACTGCCAACAGCTCACATGCTTATCCAGGAACCACTCACAAATCTCCAAGTTATACTCCTAACAACCAACATTGATACTCAAATACAAAAACCTATCTGCAAGCTACCAAGCTACTACACCATCCAAGGAACCTCAGAAATAATAGAATGAAACCCTATAAGGAATTGGCCTAGAGGAAATTAAGGATGCCCCTTGCCTGAGCTGAGGAAGGTAACAGAAATGATTTCTATAATAATAAGAGTGGATAAATAGAGATGATATATTAAGAACCCATTTAAGATATAATCTGATAATCGCATATGTCTGTCCGTAATCATGTTACCCAGAATCTTTGCCATGCCAGTAAACGTAGCTATGATAAACTATAGGGTCCATAACTGAGGTATATACTTCTATAATCATGTTATCTAGAATTTTCACTACACCAACCGGTATGGCTGCAAGAATTTTAAATTCCATAACTAATATAAGTATATCCAAAGCCAGGCTCTATGTCTTCGCCATGCCAGCTTAGTATGGCTGCGATAAGCTCTAGATTCCATAACCAAAGTAGACTTTTACATTTCACATTATCCTCACCAAATATGTCATCAGAATATACCTTAACTTAGTTTATAAAATTCATCTGATATAAAAATCAAAGTCAACAATGAACTCCAGGGATAAATTTCAACAACAATCACCAAGAATGAAATTCAACAACGAACAATGAAGAGTGGAAATAGACATGTGGAAACACTCTGAGATAAGGTTTATAGTGAGATTCTCAGTGGTCGTCCCAGGAACCTCTCAAGGAATTCTAATTGTAATTGAGTATCCTTTCATCCTAATATCCTATTTCCTATATCCTATCGCAGGCTCGCAGTAGTACAACTAAGTCGTTGTACCACCACAACATCGCTCTAATTGCAAAGTCTGACCTGCATGGACCACCACTAAAAATGTGTCAAGACCCGCACCCGATATAGGGGCACAAGTGCATGACAGCGTCCAGCCTACGCCGCATTGTCGACGGTAAAACGCTGCCCTATCAATATAGCTCATCTCCAACTGGAGGACAATAATGATATAGCATACTCAATCACAAATCTGTAAGAAAGATATAAAGACACGATAAATGATACTGACATAAAGAGATATATCCAGAAGTGCAAAGTATTATTTTACATATCCAGAGTCTAGAGTCAAATATATCAATACAAGTCTGAAATAATAAACAGGATAATCAGAATGTGTTGGAGACATATCCAGTACAAGCCTAGTCTACTGGGTCGCCACTACGGTCTTCTCAATTGGAACTAGGCCCGGTTGTGCCAAAGTCTTCTGATCTATGCCTACTACATCTTGCGGATCATAGTAGATAATGCACTCGTCGTTGTCTGAAAAATATATCCAGTCAGGATAGGAGCGAAGTATATTTCCAATAATAGTTCAAGTAAATGATATGGACTATGTAACAGTAAATAGAAAGAATGTACGAGATTAAGTAAAGTGTACATGAAAGTAGCATGGCATGGTAAAACTATAAACAAGAGAAAGAATAAGTAAAACAAGTTTTATCATGTACAAGAGTCCAGAAATCCATACGATCTATGTGAGTGAGTACTAGCCTATGTGAGTGAGTACTAGCTTCGATATGTGGTCGGCTTGGGAACTTGAACAAGATTTTATGGCCTGGTTAATCATACGTGCGGTGTACGATTAACAATCACAAGAAATAAGACATGCATAAGAAGGGTATTGACCACACATCTACACTAATACTCTTCGTCCTGACTGGTACAGTAGATCCAACAATGGTACATTATGGCACGGGATGCTCTGGGAAGGTAGCTAATCCTTTCAGGAATCGGTATCTATACGATGCACAAGAATAATAATAAGGCTTGCACAAGGTATACCAGATGTATGGGAATAACATCTCATGATGGGAACTTGAAATACCAATCAGTGTAACCAACGTGTCGAGAGTTCAAGGGTATCTACACTAAATACACGAAACATAGAAAATACCATAAACAAGAAATTATCAGAGAATGTACTCGCTTGAGATCCAGTGTGAAATATCAACAGTATCCGATACGGTGCCTCAAAGACCTAAATATGGAATGTTATATCAATATCAAGTTTTGGAATAAAAAAGTCAGACTAGTCCAATTCTAGGTCATAAAGTCATTTCTAGGTCAAATTATCTATTTCTAGGTTGTCTAAGTCTATCTCTAGGATATTGGGTCCAATCACCCTGCATCTAGGCTATACTAGCTATATGGGATACTAGGGTATCAACAGTATATGGTGTCCTAAGATACACAACATACTATATATAATATTTATAATAGTATCCTTATAGCTAATGCTAGCACTACATAGATACCTTGGCTTTGAGACAACTCAGTATCACACTCTATCTACCCTCTTAATACCCAACTCGAAACCTAGAGCTAAAACCCATATCTAGGTATTACCTATCTTCTATATATACCTTACCTAAATACAAGGTAATTGTAAGCCCTCTTGAATGTTAATTAGATTTTATCTAGATTAATTAGTAATTTAATATGATTATATTTGAATTTCTAAGTTATTAATGATTTTTCACTTTTATTTTTGATTATCATTTGCACATTGCCATGACTTTTAAATTATGAGCACAAGACTAGTCATTTTCTCAAAACCAACTTCGTATGCATGATCTAGTCGAGACACTCTTCACCAATTTATCGCACAACTTTCCTGGCGCAAGACCCAAACTTGATTCACCCCACGGAGTCACATTTTTTTCGACTCGAATTGGGGACACCATTTCGACCGAAACATGTCAACCCAAGATATGGACACGACCCACTTTGGGCCCACTACACACATGCCACTTATGTCCCATTCACGCATGCTATTTATTTATCAGTGATTATAAATGACTAATTTAAGCCATTTTATTCACCAAGACCCATTTGTGACCCGACCCAACTCAATTAAACTCAACCCTAGCACCATGCCACCCCTCTTATCAATACCTACACACACAACACCAATGCATCCCTACAAAATACCAAACACCCAACACTATTCATTCTAATCCCAAATGACCAACTCCTAATCCCAATTTAGGAAGAGGTCCTCTAATTAAATCCATTCAAACCCCTTCATACTAATTAGCCTCTTTTGGCCATACACAAATAATCTAGGGGAAAGTTCCTATGATACATGTAATCCCTTGACCAATCACCCACTCAACACACCCTTTCCTTTTTCCAAAAACTATGACATAACTCACCAACTCTCTCTTTCTCTCTCCTCCTAGGAACCCCTATCAGCCAACCATGCTCTCCCCCTCTTCTTATTCTAAAACACTTTTCCATTCTCTTCTTTCTTTCTAGCAGCTCAGCCCCTCTTCCAAGCCACAACCGACACCAACACTCACCATTTTCACTCTATTACCATTATCCTCACCATCTCTTCATCTCTTCCTCCTCTTTAATCTGACAGCCGACACCCCATTGCAGCCATCATCTTCATCTTCACCACCACCATCATCTTCTCCATAACCATTCTCTTTATCTTCTCCTCCTCCTCCTCCTCCTCCATGGCAGCAGCCATGAGCTGCTTCTGTTGCTGTCGAGGCAGCCACGGCCACCACTGCCTCGTCGCGGCTGTCGTCGCCTAGCTGCTGCGGCTGTCGCACGTCCAGCACCGTCGCGTGCACCAGGTCGGCCACTGCCGACCACCCCTAGGCCGGCTATCTTCCAGAAGCGAGACACCACACTCCAGTGGTCCCTTGGCCTTTCGGCGTTCGACGCGCGATGCGTTCTCGACGTGCGACGGGTTTCCTACGTCTCCGTATCGACAAGACGAGCTTGTCGCATCGTAGCCCTGTCCAGCCCCTTTGCGCGCCTTCGCTGTCGTAGCACGCGTACGACAGAGGTGACTTCTTCCTCCTCATTGTGTTTATTTTCACATATGTATATGCTTTCCGTGGTTTATTTGACTTGAGTACGGGTTAGAAGCTTGGGTAATCAAGTTCATGCAATGGGACTTAGCATGTGTTGCTCCTACAACACACATGTTTCCTTTCTTGCTAATATGACATTAGGTGTTCTGTTGCCATATTTCTCTTCATTTAGAAGACACAATATGTTTCCATTTCACTTGTCCCATCTTATTTTGTTGCATGTAATATTAACACTATGTGCAAGTTCCTTAGTA
>JANAVB010038280.1:0-73004 GCA_029216955.1 Iris pallida
GGATATTATTTTGTGGATGAGAAGTTATTCGACCCGCACTGTTATGCATTGGAAGAACACGCGTACAGACACGCGCTGACACAGTCTTCGTGTCCCACGAAGACACGTATTGACACATTTTAGGGTGACCTAGCCCTATCCCTATCATAGGCGAACCCATACGCACGAGCACGTGTCCTAATTCGTGTCGTGTCGTGTCCACGAGTGATGTGCATGCGTGCACGACGCTGTCGAATGCGCAGTTCATGTGTCTGTATTTGTTTGTGTTTGGACACGACTGTGCCCACTTGATAGGACACGAATGTATGCCTGGACATGTACACACATACACTAATGATCACCAACCTTTTAATTCAATTACTATGTTGTTTTGCATTCGAATTTGGTTTGAATTCCCTATTCTCTGATACACTATAAGCAGGTGTACATTCTGAGTTCAACTTCATTTTAAATGTTTTTAAATGTTAATTTATAAGTAATTAGCATACCAGCATGTTAATATATATATATAATTGATATGTACAACTGGAATGGAGTTTAGATGGAAATTGATGAATCGGGTTCAAGACTTGGGAAACTCTGATACTTTCTGATACTGGCGGTTCTTTCTTTTTTTAGAGTTTAAATTCGATTTTGTTTGTAAATTTAATGTTCAGTTGTTGGTGTTAATATATATATATGCATGTTCACCTATTCGAGAGGCATTAGATAATGTAATGAATACATTGGGTTTTGGGTTAAAGGTTAGTTGTATATGCATTAACTTAATGTATGCAATTAAGTGAGATTTCCTTTTCACTGAAGCCTGGGATTTCAAACACTGACATTGCACTGATATATGTTTCACTCATTCACACAGAATCTGAGTTGAACCTGAAACCATCTACACACATTCAAAACTAAATCTGGGACACACTCTATATGTCACACACATTTGCAATTAACTGAGAACCTATGGGATAACCTTTACACACACACATGAGAACTCTTTACACACATTACAAAAACCTGAGAATGAATAGGAGATTGGATGTTGCACTATTTTGAATAAAACTAAAAAACTGAGACACAAATGTTACACACACACTACTTTCAGTTTCCCTATGACACTAATTGTCACATTGACACATTACACTGTATTATACACACACACACACATGTCCCTGTTGAAAACTGAACACTAAACCCCCCTTTCCTGTTAAAAGCTGCACATTACCTACCTCTATTGCCACACAAACATACCCAATGCTGCCATATCTTCTCACACACACACACACACACACACAAACCATGGATCTCCCCTTCCCTTATCTCTCTCTATATATAGATATCAATATATATGATATGATGTTGCCTATATACATGTTAATTCATCCTTGCTAATCCCTTCCATTCTTCCTATATATGAGATGCTAGTATGTAGGGCTATGCCCATGAATGCATGATTGTATAGTATGTATGCAAGTAAGATAGGAAATCCCTGTATGAATGCATCTAGGTAATGTAAGACATAAATACATGAATGTATGAATAATGTGATTATGGAAACATGTATGTCATGAAGGGTAATGCATGATAAATGAGATAATGAATGCATGAATGTACATAAATGTTATGTACTATATACAGTTAATGAATGCCTAATATAGGGAGCCTATATTGAATGCCTGTATGTAATGCAACCCTTAACCCCTTAAATTGAAATGCTAGTTAATTTCAGATTTCATATGTAAACCACCATGCCATGTAACCCTCCTCTAATGATTGCCATGATGATATAGATAATTGTAGAGTATAGATGCATGTTACATATATCATAACTAGTCTACTTCTAAATATAAATAGATGTAACCTTGTTAACTTGTGCCATGTTCTAGTGTAATCTATAACTAGTGTTTGATTTCCCCTTTGTTGTGCACCTCCATGTTCACACGCATACATAGCTATACATGCAATTCTTTCTCTCTCATTATATAATATTGATTATAGCTCAATGTGAATGTACCCTTGATGTTTGGCTTGTATAGCTTGGTTGGTGTGTGCTTGCTAGGATAGACTGGTTAAGCTTAGTGAGACTTGATTGGGTTAGGAGTAGCCTAGTTGACCTAGTTGACTAGTGTGGTTGACTAGAGTTGACCAAATGTTGACTTTAGTCTAGTTTGACCAAGACAGCATTCAGATACATTGTACATTTCATCTATCATCCTCTGTATATATCTTGACTTGTGTTGCTCTCAATAGGAGTCAGATACCTCATCTCGGACAGTATATTCTCGCAGCTATTCAGACACCAGGCGAGTACATTCTCTGATCATTTCATAACTTACTTAGGATTATATTCCTGCTCTAGTTAACCTTATTTGATGCTGTCACGATATTATCACGGATTGGTACTATATGGATCCCTACATTGAGATGTTTCCCCTCGGGAGCATCGGATACATCATGTCGTGTATTTTATGTACATCATGTATTCCTCGCTCTCATGTTATTTATGTTTCTCATGTGCTTCATGTCGTTCATGCTCGCTCGTGTACTCTCATTTGCTCTCATGTTCGGTCATATTTCTCATGTATTTCATGTATAACCTATACTTCATGTATACCCTTCATGGGCCTTCATGTGGAATTCATGTGCACTCAGTTTCTGAGCCCTCATGTATACTTCATGTACACCCATCTATGGGCTTTCATGTGAAAATTATGTACGTAACATAACTTGTCTGGATCCTTGTGTATTGATTGGGGTATAGGAGAGTATAAATAGTCATGTGAACAATTCCAAAGTAGTATAACCATGTGCGCCTCTTTAGTATTCATGTGCAAATCTAGCCGTTCACATGTCGACTTTGTACTCTAAATCACTAGTCACTGGTAGCTCTCTACTTATAGTAGCAACTATCACATTAATTCGTTCCATATTTTCCCTAAAAACAATAATTTCAATTATTAACGCCATTACACAACACACTTTTTCAAATTTCGAAGTAAATTAATAACATACCAAGTGCCAGCATCTTTACACCCACACATAAATTCTTTCCTATTTTTCAAAACAATCACGATACTTGGAAATATTTTTTCAATTTTCCAAAGCATAATCCATTACTTGAAAACTTTTTTAATTTTCCAAAGCAGCCATCACATGTTAATCCTTTCCAATTTTTCAAGACAAATTAATTTCAATTATTAACACCATCACACACACACTTTTTCAAATTTCGAAAATAAATTAATACCATACCAAGTGCCATCATATTTACACCCACACATAATTTTTTCCAATTTTCCAAAAACCAACATTACTTGGAAACTTTTTGAATTTTCCAAAACAGCCATCATTACTTGAAAAGTTATTTTTTAATTTTCCATAGCAACCATCACATATTACTTCTTTCCAATTTTTACAAATTAATTTCAATTATTAACACCACCACATAACAATACACCTTCCCAAATTAAGTTTCCAACTTTTCCATACCATATCAAGTGCCAAGTTCACTCCACACAATAGCACACATTTTCATTACTAATTTCCAATTTTTTCAAAGCAGGTCATGCAGCCAAGCAAGCAAATACCAAATGGTCCCATAATAATACATAAAATCTCAAACGTTAGCATGTATACTTGTGATAACAAAAAATCTTTAATTGGATTATTACTTCGTACCTTTTGAATTGATATATATACACAACATCAGTTATAGGAATGCATTTGTGCTTTGTCAAAGTTTTTTTTTCCTGTAAACACTTTTCAGTCCTACTTCACTTTATTAACCGTAAGTGTTTCATCCATAACATTGTTTAATTATAGTAAGCATCTTTGGTTTATCCAGTATAATATTTGTTTAATTATATGTAAGTTTTTGTTTATTGTGCAGTGATACAACTTAAAAGTGTTTGTTTAGCTATATGTAATACTATTTATAAATGAATTACTTTGCTTTTTTTTTATTAATGTATCTCTATTTTAATGTATCTCTATTGAAGGATTCCATTACTAGAGATGCCTATGGAGATTCATGCAATCAAATTACACCTACTAGCTCGAAGACCCGCAAGATTGTTGATCTTGAAGGTATAGGAGAGCAAGAGGTGGGGATGGCATTTTTCAACAACAAAGTTCTATTCAAAAAGATAGTGGAGAAGGAAGAGTTCTGAACATTTAGTCATGTCATCAAGTCTGATGTTATCCTTTTGGTTTAAGTTTGGATTTTGTTACGAGTTTGACTGTGGTTTGAGGGTATGTTTTGTTTTGATTTGGTATTATGTACACCATTTTATTTTGGTGATTGTTGATTTTTTAATGTTCGAATGGATCGGACAAACTATGGATTTATGTTATGTTTTATTAACCATTCATGGTTGGGTTAGGAGTTGGGTTCCTGATAGTTCGGAAATTCGTAACTCAATATAAATACCGACTTTAAGAAAACCCTAGAATAGTTTTTTTAATAACTTTCAGTACGTAAAAACAAAACTCAATATAAATACCTAGGCCAATAATATAATCCATGAAAAACTCACATTTTGCAGCAACAGAAGAATTATTAAAGCATGTTTGCAGGCCAAAAATCATTAATCTGTAGTAAACAAGTGCTAGTTTTTTGGTTACATTAATCAATGATTTACAAATTATTTGTGTTAATGCATTTTAATAGATTGAGAGAGAGATTGTAACTTCTATTCGTGTGATAGATTGAGAGATAGATTGCAAATCGAAAATTTTAGTAGTTTATAAAATAAAAGTAAAAAAATTAATTTCAAATCTTTTTATAACTACAACAGAGGTGTAGGGAGGGGACCAAGGCTCTGTATATTTTAAAATATAATTCACTGAAAATATACATTTTAAAAAAAAATTGGCCTCCCAAAAGGAAAAAAAAGAGAACAGTCCGTTGTCCTACGAGTTCGGCTCGGTAAATGGTTCGACCGCGGGCCGTCCAATCAAAGTAACGAACATAGCCTGAACATTTTTTGGGTCCGTAAAAATTGGACTCGGATTCGGACATATCATGTCCGGTCCGAATACGTCCGTGAACATTTTAGGTTATATTGGTCTGATAGTATATTTACACCTCACATAAATTCTTTCCAATTTTCCAAAGCAATCACCATTACTTGGATTTATTTTTCAATTTTCCAAAGCAGCCACCATTACTTGAAAACCTTTTTTAATTTTTTAAAGAACTATCACATTAATTCTTTCCATTTTTTCAAGAAAAATTAATTTTAATTATTAACGCCATCACACAACACACTTTTTCAAATTTCGGAAGTAAAATAATAACAACCAAGTGCCAGCATCTTTACACCCACACATAAATTCTTTTCTATTTTCAAAATAATCACCATACTTGGAAATATTTTTTCAATTTTTCAAAGCAGCCACCATTACTTGAAAACTTTTTTTTTAATTTTTCAAAGCAGCCATCACATATTAATCCTTTCCAATTTTTCAAGACATTAATTCAATTATTAACACCATTACACAACACACTTTTTCAAATTTCGAAAATAAATTAATACCATACCAAGTGCCAGCATATTTACACCCACACATAATTTTTCCAATTTGCCAAAGCAACACCATTACTTGAAAACTTTTTTTAATTTTCCAAAGCAGCCACCGTTACTTGGAAAGTTATTTTTTCAATTGAAAACGTCATTTTGAAAATCCTGTTGGAGCAATTGTTTATAGCACTTATCCTAATTTATTGGAAAACGGTCATAATTGGAGATATTTGCAAGAGCGAGCTATTCTCGTACCAACTTGGGATGTTGTGAACAAGGTTAATGAATATATGTTGCCTGTATGTCCCGGAGAAAGGTCACTTATCTGAGTTCTGATTCCATCTACAAAGTTGATGCATTCAGATAGTGTTGAAGATATGTACACTCCAGAATTTTTATACAATATTACTTCTTTGGGTTACAGAATCACATATTAACATTAAGATTGGGGTACCTGTGATGTTGCTTCGCAATATTGATCAGACTGCTGGATTGTGTAATAGTACTCGATTGGTCGTAACTCATTTGGGAAAACATGTGATATGAGCTGAAGTAATTACTGGCTGCAACGCGAGACACAAGGTATTCATTCCTCGGCTTTCTCTGACTCCTTCGGATATCAAATTACCCTTCAAATTCCAACGAAGGTAGTACCCATTAGTTATTTATTTTGCCATGACTATTAAAAAAGCCAAGGCCAATCACTTTCACATATCGGACTATATCTCCCATGTCATGTTTTTTGTCATGGTCAAATGACAAACCGTGTAATACTACTCAAAATATTGTGTACAAGGAAGTGTTTCAAAACTTAGAATAATTAATTTAATTGAATGAAATATGCTTTATTACTTTTTTAATATGTATAGACTTTTTATTTTTTAAATAAAAACAAATTAAAAATAAACCCCAAATCTTGCGGTATGTAACTAGTATAGCTAGAAAATAAGACCAACGAGTATAGTTTAGAAGTATCCCATAATGACTTTTAACTTAATCCCTTAACGCCTTGTCCTTGTCAAATTTCCAAATTTATAAAAATTTAAACTTCAAGAATTTTTTTAGACTTTCCTCAATTTCTATCATTAATCCTTTAAATCAAAACTCAAACTTATCATAACCTTTTAAGATTATGACTCAAATTTATCAAAATCATAATTATCGTCCTTCAAAATCCAACTCATTCCTCCATATTGGTATCCGGCCTTAAAACGTAAATTTCATAAGGATTTAAAATTTTCAAGGTATCTCAAATTTAAATCCACTATCATAACCTCCAAAATTAAAATTCTAATCAGCAACATATTATATTGTATTTATTTACAAGTACCATAATTCCTTGAGCTTTTAGTCACACATGCCTAACAAAATAAAATTTAAACTAATCAAAATTCTCATAGTGTTTATACCAAAATAGGTCAACATTTATTCCTCGTTTATATTTCAAGAAATCTTACTTGTTGTCACTAAAATATCCTCTAAGCAAAAAAATTCAATCTTATCGTAGATAGATATCAAATAATTAAAATTTAAATCTCGAAGGAAGGTGATACTTATAAATTCTCTTTTTCCAAAATTATTTGAATTGAAGAACCAATTTGTCTATCGATACTCTAAACTTTCGAAATAATTATCACATAATGCGGTAATCTCTAATCTAACCTTTAAGTTTCTCAAGTCATTGACTTAATCTTATTTAAAATACTTCATTAACCTCGAGAATGCGGTAATCTCTAATCCATACCTTTAAATTTCTCAAGTCATTGACTTAATCTTATTTAAAATACTTCATTAACCTCGAGAATTTATAATTCTCAAAACTAAAAATTAGCATTATCCTTAAAGCTTTAAATCATGTCTCAAGCTTCTCTTGTCAATATACATTGATATTTTGCATATTCGTGATTCCATCTAATAAATTAGTCGTGTCTTTCATTATCAAAATTTCAACTATCTTAATTCTAATATCCTTGAAATCATGTTTATTTAATAAAATGAGATCATAAGTCCATCTGTTTCAAAGTCATTATATATCACTAGTCTATAATGTCACCTTTCTCAAATTTAAGGGATGTCTCGGACAGCTATGCTCGATTGGTCAGGTGAAAAAGATAGAAAATTTAAGAAGAATGATCATAATGAATGAACAATGAGATGAAAAGATACTAATAAATTCTCTTAATGAATGAAAAGATAATAAAATTTCTTAATAAGAAGTTGGATCAAAATAATGGAAATAAGAAATATAAATATATATATATATATATATATATATATATATATAGCACATCGAGTCGTGGTGTACTGGTAACACCACCGTGCACCGGGGGTAAGGGCCGGGTTCGAGCCCTCCCTCCCACGGAGGTGGCTGGGTGGCAGTGGCCACGGCCTCCGGGCCAAGGTCGGGTGGAGTCGTCCACCGGCTTTGGTTTTAATTATATATATATATTATAATATATATATATTATATATATATATATATATATATATATATATATATATATATATATATATATATATACTTTCCCCCTCTGCGATCTCCTGCGGATCTCTCCCCCCCCCCTCCCCCGCCGTTAGCCGGCGGCTGGCGGGCGTCCCCTCCCCCCCCACCCCTTCTCCCTCGGCCATGGGATTTCCTTCGGACCTCCTCGCCTGTGCCAGCCCCTCCTCCCCATCGGTCTCCTCGCCGTCCCGAACCAACCCCATCGTCGCCATCCTCCCCCAGCCCCCCCTCCACCACCCTCCCTCCTCTGCCATCCACCCATCAGCCAGCCGCCCTTCCCCCTCCCCTCCTCCCGTTTTCCGGCGTCCCCGGCTTCCAGCCCCCCGAGCTCCCTCTCCGTCCGTCCTTTCCCGCTCCCCGGCAGGCCCTCCCCCTTCGGTGGACGTGTGCGGCGCCCCGGTCGTCGTGACCGCCGGAGCCTTCCCCGTCGTCGTCCCCTCGGAGCCGAGGCCTTCCACGGTTTCTTCGCCTCTAGGTCGGTTCTCGGGCTCGCTGCTTTCCTGCTCCATTTTCCTCCAGTTTTCGAATTTCAAATATCCCGCTGCTGGCCTCGCCTTGAGCATCGCGTTCTATGAGGGAGGTCCAGCTGTGGGCACATGGCCCATGGCTCCTTCGGGCGCATGGGCCCCCTCCTCCGCTTGTCTTCATGGCCGGGGGGCGCATGGTTCCCTCCGGAGCCGCCTGGCGCATGGCCCCCGCCCTCGGCATCGGGTGCATGGCCACTCTCCTTGAAGGAGGGCGCATGGCCATGGCCCCCGGCTGTTGGCGCATGGTCCCCTCCATTGGTGGGCGCATGGTCGCTTCCCTCTGCGGGCACATGGCCCACCCCCCTTCAGCGGCCCAGTTCGTGGGCGCATGGGCTTCCCCCAGCGTCGTGGCGCATAGACCCCTCCCCACCCACCCGTTGGCCCCTCCGGGCGTCGCTCCTCCCTCTTTGTCCAGAGCTTCCAGCCTCCGTAGCGATGTGTCACCCTCGAGCGCAGGTGCTCCATCTCTGTGGCCGGGTCCCGAGGTGGCGTGCGACCCTCCGTCCTCGGATCCACTTCCTGCTCTTGATCGCGCTCTTCCGACGTACTTGTTAGCCTTTGGTCCCTCCTCGGGGAGCATGCCTCCAGGCTTTCACTCCCTTCAGGTGCTTCTGCTCCTCCTCCTTCGACGTGCTGCCCCTCTCCCCCCCGCCGCCCCACCCTCCCGTTGCATTAGCGCGTCGCCTGCCTCCGAGCCGACCGTTGCTCAGGCCCAAATTCCCCTCTCTATGTCACCTCCCTTTTGCGGGGCTTCGGCACCCTCGTCCTCGACTGGAGGCCCGTCACCTTCCTATGCCGATAAGCTGCACCCGAACCGCGCCGCCAAGAAGGGTGGCCTCTTCCTCGATGTCCCGCTCCCGGAAGTCGAGTACCACACAAAATCCCCGGTTCCCAAGGTCCCCTTTTCGGCCCAGGAGCTTTCCTCCCTCTCATCCTCCTTCCCCCACACTTTCGTCCTTAAATTCTCTTTCGGCTGTCCGAAGCTTGACCGAGTTAAAGAAGTTATTATCAGCTGGCGGCTCTCCGCGGACTACAGGGTGGCTCCCCTGGACCCTAAACATATCTTGCACCTCTCCTCAGAGATTGATCACAAGACGGTATGGTCCAAAGACACAGCTAGGGTGGACTCCCACACTATAAATTATCAGGTGGTCTCCGAATTTTAACACCAAAGTATACTCCGCGAAGGTTGTGGCCTGGGTGACCCTACCAAACCTTCCCCTCATCTGCTTCGTTCCTGCGTCCCTCGACGTATCGCCAACTCTTTTGGGACCTACGTGGCCACTGCAGACGAAACTAGCAACCTCACCAAAGCTCATTATGCTAAGATTTGTGTGGAACTTGACCTCACCAATGAGCCCCCCAACCATATCCTTCTTGAGCTGGGCAACCAGATGCACACCCAACAAAAGTTTACGACAACCACATAATTTTCTGCAAACACACTGCCACCTCGAGGACACCTGGAAGAACACTGCTTTCGTCTGCACCCGGAGCTCAAAAGGAACTCCACCAGGAAAGAAATACTTGCAAGGGCGGCAAGAACAAACAGTCACAACAACCCCACTCACTACTTATGCTCTCAAACACCAATATTAGGTTCGACGACCAGGTCGGCATGCCAGTCAAGGCGACCTCCCCTGCTATTGATCAGACCCACAACACTTCAGCATCCCTACACCTCTCCAACAAGTTCAATGTCCTAGACTCAGAGACCGACGAGCCTTCGCAGGCCATAGTCATCTTTGAGGAACCTCACAAGCCCAACGAATCAACTACCGAGTTTACTGCACCAAGTGATATCCATTAAATGACGGCACGGATCACTTCCAAGACCTCACAACAGTCCCATCCGTACCCCCCGTCAGCCACCCATCGAGCGAAGAGATTACCGTAGATGAGGCTCTGGCGATCCTAGGCCCAGAGCAGGTTATGAGAGCGCATCAGGTCATGGACGTAGGATTCCCCCTACAGGCAACAGGAGAACCATCGGGGGGCATAGAGGATACCCTCATTTTACCCAACGGCGAGGCCACCATGGACTCCGCGGGAGAAAGGATCGCCCCCATAGAGGATTTTCACTCCAACGAACCTCAGGACCCTATCTGTGACAGGTCCTCGACCGCTTCGGTCCCCATCTATTCCAAAAAGAATGAGACCACAGAAACCATCGAGCCGTCTACCATATGCACAAGATACGCGGTCAAGCGGATAAAAAATGCCCTCAACCATAACTGCTTAATATCCTCTCCTGGAATGTTCGCGGTCTAGCTAACAAACCCACCAAAAGACGGCTTATTGCCCTCAAAAAACTCCACAAGTTGGATATTTTGATCATTATCGAACCAAAGATCCCACCCAAGAAAGTCAAATCTATCCAACTTCAATTAGGCTTCCATGACGCGGTGGAAGGCAACCATAATATTTGGATTCTCACCTCATCGGATGTTCAGATTGGAGTTATCTAGGATTCCAGACAGTCTCTCTCGTGCTGGATTGAACACCTTCACCTCCCCAACATGTCATTCTGACTGCTGTTCATGGCAGTTGTGATATTATAGAACACAAACAGCTTTGGAATGACCTCCTCGACACCCACCTCAACCACATTAACCTTCCTTGGCTCTGTATTGGGGACTTCAATGCTATCACTTGTAGAGAGGAGAAGTCGGGGGACGACCGCCCCTCCCATGGCCATGCATGACTTCAACAGCTTCATCTTTAATGCCAACCTTTCCTCGCTCCAGTTCTCGGGTAATACTTTCACCTGGTACTATATGCAGGAAGGTGATCATCGGCAATATTCCCGCCTTGATAGGGCCCTCACTAATACCCTCTATCATAGTATGGGTATCAGCTCCAGACTCACCCATCTTAACGTGAGCGAGTCCGACCATGCTCCCCTGCTGGTGGAAATCAGACACTCACCAAACCAGATTAAGAAGAACTTCAGGTTTCTTGATTTCTGGAACGAACACCCTCAATTCAGGAATGTCGTTGTAGAAGCATGGAATCAGGCGGACGAAGTCGACCCGCTGATTAGGGTGGCTACCAAGTTGAAGGCAACGAAAAAAGCTCTCGCAGCTTGGAGTAAACAGGCATACAGGGATATTTTTCAGGCAGTTCGCGAAGCTGAGGATGATGTCACCCGCACAGAAGCGATCTCCATGACAGATCGATCTCAGAAAGCCAGGACCGCCCTGCACCTTACCAAAGCCATTCTCAAATTCCAGGTGAAAGTAGAAACGGAATTTTGGAAACAGAAAGTGAGGCTGAAATAGGACAACGAGGGGACAAAAACTCGGCCTACTTCCACGCCTGTGTCAACGGTCGCAAGCAGAAACTGACTCTTCACCAAATCACTGATGACTCGGGCAACATCATCAGTAACCAGCGGGATATCCAAGCGACTGCCACTAAATTTTATTCCCAGTTGTTCACCAAACAAAGGGTCCACAAAGACAACAACCTTCTGGCTGAGATCCCGTGCCTCGTCGACAAGAATGACAACATACAGCTGGAGCTCCTTCCGTCCGAGAAGGAGGTTAAAGATACGGTTTGGGCCCTAGACGCCCACAGTGCGCCTGGGCCTGATGGTTTCTCCGGGGTATTTTTCGTGAATGCTGGGACATTATCAAGAAGGACATCCATGAAGCGGTTATTACATTCTTTCAGGGAGCGCACTACCAAAATAAGTCATATCAGCGACGTATTTAGCGACTCCAAGATAAAACGTTGCATATTTGGGGGTTTAGCGACGTTTATCTAAGACGTCGCTGTTTGTCGCCAACAGCGACTAAAAGCGACGTCTAGCGGCTATAATTTGTTAAATGGGAATCTGCGTCGCAAGTTCGTCGGTACACGTCGCTGATATTGCGACGTGTAGTGACGCATTTTAAGTAGCGTCGCCGTTTATTAAATATCAGCGACGTTTAGCGACGACAGAGAAGGACGTCGCTAAATATTTCATATAGGCGGCGAGGGTTTTCTTTTCGATCATTCATAAATTTTCCCCCAATTTTTTGCGCACTCCTCCGCGACGCTCCTCCAGCGATTTCCCTCCTCCGACGTCCTCCTCCGCGGCGCTCCTCCGGCGATCTCCCTCCTCCGGCCTCCTCCTTCTTCTCCTCCTCCTTCCTCAGGTAGCTCCTCCTCAGGTGATCCCCTGTCCCCGCTTCCTAGTTTCTCCTCGTCTTCTAGCTCTCTCTCGCTTCTAGTTCGTGTCGACGAGAGCGTGGACTGTGGGGGACACGAGACTCACAGTGGACTCGCTGCAGGGGACACGAGAGCGTGGACTCGCTTCTAGTTCGTGTGATACCTATTTTGTTGGTTTGGACACGTCGTGTCCCACTGTGGACAAGAGACTCACAGTGTGACACCTATATACTGATACTGGGAGTTTTTGGACATATCAACTGTTAATTTGATGTTTTGCTTGGATTCGAATTCTAATTTAGAGTTCGAGCCCTATTTACTGATACTGGAAGTTTTTTGGGCATTTTCAGGGTTTTGAAATGATGAATAAATTGACTAATAATTATTATCGAGCCCTATAAAATTTTAGCTATGTCATGAAGGATGGAACTAATCCTGTGAATGAGTTTTCTCCTAAGTATTATCCAGTTGATATGATTTAGCTCATGACATTACTGAAATATGGAATGATTAGTGTAGGTATGTTGGTCAAGTTTGGCAGAGTTAGGATATGATAGTATGCATGTTACAATTAACAAGGAATACTGTTGACACCAAATATTGCACGACAGGTTACTGAGTAACCTGGAATGTTTTACCTACTGAAACAAATGGTTGGGCAAGGGTGTGTATAGGTTTGGAAAAATGGTAAGGTACACCAAGTCAGACACTGTCCTACAGCCATTC
Organism: Iris pallida; assembly: GCA_029216955.1. Taxonomy (NCBI): domain Eukaryota; kingdom Viridiplantae; phylum Streptophyta; class Magnoliopsida; order Asparagales; family Iridaceae; genus Iris; species Iris pallida. The sequence goes on from JANAVB010038280.1 coordinate 13,425, forward strand.
GACTGGTGAGGTAGAAATCTATGTACGACATTTGCTATAGGACTTTGCATTAATCTACGGTACGACATCGTGATCAGGACATAGTCCCTGCAGCATTCGACTGGCGAAGCAGAAACTATGTAGCCGTAGATAAAGTTGACTGTCCTCCGACCCTCATCCTCGGCAATGATGATACGACAACCTATCACTATATCTTATATAATAGTAGATGATGTCTTAGTATTACATTATGTGAGTCATCTTGATTCGTTACATTCTTCAGATACTAGATACGATAAGAACATATACTACACCATATGTACAGAATATAGATGATTCACTAATGTATGCTAGAATGAATATTGGGTTGTGTTCTGAGCCATCCGTTCTCACACTTGGCAAAAAATTGATTTTTTGTACTTATCTGCTTTCAAAAATGTACTCAAATTATATGGTTCCTTTAGTTAGCTTGCTTATGTTACAATTATATTATTTGTGAATATCGATCTTACCAGATGGCACCCATGACCGAGGAGCGACAGTCGTTTGAGGGAAATAGTGAATACTGAGGTGGCTCCTTTACAGTTAAGGAGGAAGTGGCACGGTTGCTAGTGAGACCAGGAGTCTATTCATCCAGCACCCGGTAGCTAGTGAGACGGGAGTTCTATTCATGCAGCACTTGCAAGGGACTACATCTCTCCTCACGCCAAAGATCCCGCTTTTTCGAGGTGGTTGCGTGATCGTATCACTGAGCGTTTACGTGAGCTGCGTGGTTCTCATTAGCTATTAGTACTTATTGTATTGGACTATTGTATTGGGTTGTTTTGTATTAGACTATTTGTATTGGACTACATATATGAATTAGTACTATGTCAATCTCTGGGTTGTATTGGTACTACGACCCTAATCCCTCGGCAATGATGATACGACAACCAACCAGAGAGGATACTCTGAGAGATCCATTGAATAGGACGTATACTCTGAGAGATCACCTTTACAAGTATGATATCAGTAGTGGGATTGAGTGTGTACGTCCTACTCAGATGGGTCTCTAACGTTACTATTTTTTCTGAAGCATGGCGGATGTGCTCCGTCAACAGATTCTTGCTCCGAGCCAAAACTTTGCCCGGAGCTCAAGTGGACATCCTTCGTGTAGAGCTCGAGTGAGAGGTTCCTGACAGCATGGTGGTCTTTGTCAAATTATCCGTGCTCACACATTGGTTGTGGGACGAGCACGGTTACTTTAACAAAGGAGACCACCATGCTGTCAGTAACCTCTCACTCAAGCTCTACATGAAGGATGTCCACTTGAGCTCCGGGCAAAGTTTTGGCTCGAAGCAAGAATCTGTTGACGGAGCACATCCACCATGCTGTCAAAAAAAAAGTAACAGTGAGAGACCATCTGAGTAGGACGTACACATCAATCCCACTACTGATATCATTCTTGTAAAGGTGATCTCTCAGAGTATACGTCCTACTCAGATGGATCTCTCAGAGTATCCTCTCCGATTGGGTTGTGTTCTGAGCCATCCGTTCTCACACTTAAAATACATATGAATTAGAACTGTGATTTATATTTCGACAAACGAGGGATATGATTCTGTATTTTGTATTTGGTTCTTGTATTTTGGCTCCAGCTCCATTTGTATTAATCTACGGTACGACATAGTCCCTGCAGCCATTCGACTGGCAAGGCAGAAACTATGTAGCCGTAGATAAAGTTGACTGTCTTTCGACCCTCATCCCTCGGTAATGATGAACGACAACCTATCACTATATCTTATATAGTAGTAGATGATGTTTTAGTATTACATTATGTGAGTTCATCTTGATTCTGTTATATCCTTCAGATACTAGATACGATAAGAACATATACTACACCATATGTACAGAACATAGATGATTCACACTAATATATGCTAGAATGAATTTTGGGTTGTGTTCTGAGCCATCCTTCATCTGCCCCTTTCCTGTCCTCTCGTTATGTCGCGAACCTCTTCCTCTATGCCATCAAAATCAAAATCCTCGACTCTCTTTCGCTTCTTGGATATTGACCCAGCTTCTAATCTTTTATTTTCCTCCGGGTCCACTCTACTCCCAATCTCTTCCTCTTTTATACACGGATCTACAGAATCAATACCATCCAAGGAAGGAAAAATAGAATCAGCATTGTCTTCCGGTTCGTCCTCATCAAGGAATAACGGGCTGCTCAGCGTGCCCAGCTTCTTCAACTTCTCGCTGGCTGCAGAGTCGAAATGGGAACGGGTCCTCTTTGTCGGCCCGGAGCTGACTCGCACTCGTCGCCTCGCTACGGTTTTCTCTCCTCCTCTGATGCGGGTCATAAGAAAAGAAATTCCGTACCTCTTCTTCACATAAACATCATTGCCGCCTTGTACTCGAGCCTCTCGTCTGTGATCCTATCCAACTTCTCGGTGCCTATATTGTCACTTGAATCTTCCCTTCGACTCGTATCCTCTTCTTCGCCTGTCTTTTCACTCCCTGTCTTGCAATCATCTGCTATCACCGCCGACTCATTCGACTCCTTCTCCGATGACTCCGAGGAGGAGAAGGAGGAGGAGGAGAAGGAAGACTCGGAGAAGGAGTCGAATGAGTCGGCGATGATAGCAGATGATTGCAAGACAGGGAGCGAAAAGACAGGCGAAGAAGAGGACGATACGAGTCGAAGGTGAGATTCGAGTGACAATGTAGGCACCGAGAAGTTGGATAGCGTCACAGACGAGGAGGCTCGAGTACAAGGCGGCAATGATGTTTATGTGAAGAAGAGGTACAAAATTCTTTTCTTATGACCCGCGTTAGAGGAGGAGAGAGAAAACCGGTAGCGAGGCGACGAGTGCGAGTCAGAGCTTCGGGCCGGAAAGAGGACCCGTTCCCATTTCGACTCTGCAGCCAGCGAGAAGTTGAAGAAGCTGGGCACGCTAAGCAGCCCGTATGCCTTGATGAGGACGATCCGGAAGATAATGCTGATTCAGCATCTTCCTTCTCCTCTCCTCCACCATGGCTCTGGACCCATCTGCTCCTTCCTACTTCCCTTCTTCTTATTTAACTCTTTCAGCCGCATATGATATCCACCTCAAGTGTAGAGTCGGGAAGAGAAGTGGGCAGGAAGAGGAGGGGAAAGCAGCACAGTCGGCGGCATGACCCGGAGGAAGTACAGATATTTTCTTCAAATCCGTAGGAGAACTATAAGGATATATCTTTTCACAACATGTCATCTTGTCAAAGACCCTTAATGTGAATATCATGTTACCGCGGTGTCGGAAGACTAACATGTCATAATTTTCTAAGCCGTGTGTTTTGACATAATCCTCCAAACTCTTTCCTGCTATGTAGTAATCATTACTACATAGCAGGAAAGAGTTTGGAGGATTATGTCAAAACACACGGCTTAGAAATTATGACATGTTAGTCTTCCGACACCGCGGTAACATGGTTGTCACATTAAGGGTCTTTGACAAGGTGATATGTTGTGAAAAGATATATCCTTATAGTTCTCCTACGGATGTTGAAGAAAACCTTTATACTTCCTCCGGGTCATGCCGCAGGCTGTGCTACTTTCCCCTCCTCTTTCTGCCCACTTCTTTCCCCCGACTCTACACTTGAGGTGGATATCATATGTGGCTGAGAGAGTCAAATAAGAAGAAGGGAAGTAGGGAGGAGCAGATGGGTCCAGAGCCATGGTGGAGGAGAGGAGAAGGAAGATGCTTGATCAGAACTTGAGGTGGAAAAGTTGTGACGTTGATAGCGTGAGAGTGGGAGGGAAGTGGATGCATGCCTTTGGCTCACTCGAGCGGTATTTGTCCTCCGACCCTCATCCCTCGACAATGATGATACGACAACCTATCATATATCTTATATAGTAGTAGATGATGTCTTAGTATTACATTATGTGAGTTCATCTTGATTCTGTTACATTCTTCAGATACTAGATACGATAAGAAACATTACTACACCATATGTACAGAACATAGATGATTCACACTAATGTATGCTAGAATGAATTTTGGGTTGTGTTCTGAGCCATTCGTTTCCATACTTGGCAATTAAGTTGTGGACCATTATATTTAACATTGTTGTTACAAATTTTCATATATCTGTGTTGATTGATGAGATTGTATTTCAAACATATTCGTGATTGTGTGTATCTGTGTTGTTGATACTGTGTTCGTGATACACACGTCGTTGTTGTAACAAATGGTGTAGGGATGCTGCAAATGCTGCAAATGCTGCAGGGGATGCTGCAAATGCTGTATTTTTATTTATTTTTCAAGATTAGCGACGTTCAGCGACTCTCAGCGATGTCCAGAGCCATGGTGGAGAAGAGAAGAAGGAAGATGCCTTTAGCTGAGAGAGTCAAATAAGAAGAAGGGAAGTAGGGAGGAGCAGATGGGTCCAGAGCCATGGTGGAGGAGAGGAGAAGGAAGATGCTTGATCAGAACTTGAGGTAGAAAAGTTGTGACATTGATAGCGTGAGAGAGGGAGGGAAGTAGCTGCATGCCTTTGGCTCACTCGAGCGGTATTTTTCCTCCGACCCTAATCCCTCGGCAATGATGATATGACAACCTATCACTATATCTTATAGTAGTAGATGATGTCTTAGTATTACATTATGTGAGTTCATCTTGATTCTGTTATATTCTTCAGATACTAGATACGATAAGAACATATACTACACCATATGTACAGAACATAGATGATTCACACTAATGTATGCTAGAATGAATTTTGGGTTGTGTTCTGAGCCATTTCGTTCCCATACTTGGCAATTAAGTTGTGGACCATTTTGACATTGTTGTTACAAATTTTCATATATCTGTGTTGATTGATGAGATTGTGTTTCAAACGTGTTCGTGATTGTGTGTATCTGTGTTTGATACTGTGTTCGTGATACACACCGTCGTTGTTGTAACAAATGGTGTAGGGGATGCTGCAAATGCTGCAAATGCTGTAAATGCTGCAGGGGATGCTGCAAATGCTATTTTTTTTAAGATTAGCGACGTTCAGCGACTCTCAACGACGTCCAGCGACGACGGTAACGTCACTAAGTAAGTATCACAACGTTGCTAACTGTGATGAATACCGTCGCTGATCGTCACTAAGCGTCGCTATATGTCGGTACTATAGCGACGTAGCAAAGTCGCAGAACGTCCCCATTTGGCTCTCAAGCCAGGTCAGCATCGATGCATGTCAAGTCGCTCGACGTCGCTAGGTTGCGTCGGTAAATGATGACGTTTTACGTCGCTGGTAGAAGCTGAATTAGCGACGTGTCCGCGTCGCTGAGTGTCGTCGCAATAGCGACGTATTACGACGTTTTGTTGTTTAGCGACTAGGTTAATCGCGACTACGTGCAAACGTCGCTAAATACGTCGCTAATCGATATTAGCGATGTATTTTCCCTATTTAGCGACGTCTGAGGCATCGCTGATTTGACAAATTTTAGTAGTGGCGACTTACCCAGAGCCATATCCGCTGCCAACCTGATCCTCATCCCCAAAAAAGGTAACCCTTAGACCTTTCGAGATTTACGACCCATCAGCCTGTGTAACTTCATCAATAAGATCATCTCCAAGATTATCACCTCTCGCATGTCTGATTTGCTACCTAAGATCATCTCTGAGGAGCAAAGTAGCTTCGTCCGAGGTAGAAACATCCATGATAACATTATGCTAGCCCAGGAGCTCATCACCTGCATGAAACTCACTGCTAGAGGTGGCAACATCACGATCAAGCTGGACATAAAAAAAGCTTATGACAGGCTCGATTGGCAATTCATGATCTGGGTGTTCAGGACCTTTGGCTTTTCAAAAACTTGGACTAATATAGTGTGGAGATCGATAAGCAACTTGTGGTTTTCCACCGTCATCAATGGTCAAGCCGACGGTTTCTTCAAATCGAGCAGGGGCGTCAGGCAAGGAGACCCCTTATCGTCCACCGTCTTCATCATCATTGTGGATGCTTTGAGCAGAAATCTGAACAAGATGGTTGGCACCCCGAACTTCCAGCATTTCCATACGGCCAGCGGCTGCCCGATCATTACCCACCTGGCATATGCTGATGATATACTCATTCTCATCCGGGGATGTCGGGTCGGTTGAGGTGGTCAACAACACCCTCCAGAGATATTCTTTCTGCTCCGGTCAGAAGGTCAACCCCACCAAGAGTGTCATATACGCGTATCATAACATTGGAAGAGAGAGCGCGGCTAACATCTCCAATATCACCTCGTTCTCCATAAAAAACCCTCCATTTCTTTACCTCGGATGTCCCTTAGTGTACGGTAGATCTAACGCAGGCATCTTTGATGGGCTGATCAACAAAATCAGCAGAAAGCTGGAGGGATAGCACAACGCCACCTTATCCCCTGGCGGTAAGATGATCCTTATCAACCACGTGCTCACCTCCATTCCTATATACCCTAGCAGCTTGCTCCCCCCCCAAGAATGTGATCCGCTTGATTGAAAGCATTCTCTATGATTTTTTTTGGGGTCACAGCGACAAATATTAAGCATCATTGGGCAAACTGGGACACCATGGCTAAACCTACCGAAGAAGGTGGCATAGGATTTACCAATATATCACACATTATTCACGCTTTCTCGATGAAGCTGTGGTGGAAGCTTCAGACGAAGCAGAATTTATGGACTAGATTCATGAAGGCTAGATACTTCAAGCACATCCACCCAGCTCAGGCTACCCCTAATAGCAGATTATCCACGGTATGGCGGTGCATCCTCATCGGCCGCACTATGGCCGAACCGGTGATTCGGCTACATTTGGGCAATAGAGAATCATCGACCTTCTTTGAACGTTGGACTGGGGATACCTTGCTCCCCAACCGCATGGCAGGGCAAGGGAACAGCAGGATCAGGGATTTATGGGACCCCTCAGGTAATGATTGGAATTGGGACAGGATCAACAATTGGGCAGGCGATGAGGCTGAAGAATGCATCCGACGTCATGGCCTGAAGATAGGCAACGAAGCTGATAAGCTGCGATGGTCGGCTGACACCTCGGGAAGCTTCTCAGTGAACTCGACCAGGAAAGTGGCCCGTGTCACGAAAGAACATCTCAGATCGACGCGGCCTTCTGGCAGACATGCATCCCAAATAAGTGGTCTATCCTTATTTGGAGAGCCCTTCGTAACAAGTTACCAACCGACGACAATCTTTACACAATGGGATTCAGTTTGACTTCTGCTTGCAACTGTTGTTCAGAGCATCAGACGAAAACCGTCGACCATATCTTATGTCAGGGGAATTATCTGCCAAGGTTTCGAGAGTGTTATCCCGAAAGTGCAGAAGGGCTCAAGGAGTGGGGCGCTTCAATGACCTCATGGCTGGTAGGGCTGTAGCCTCCCATGGTCACCAGATTGTAGTGGCTGCTGCTATATGGACCATTTGGAAGAACCGTAACAAGGCGAGATATGAAGGCTACCAGTAAAATAACCCAGATTAGCGACGTCAGGAGACGTCGCTAAATATAGGAAATACGTCGCTAACATAATTTGCGACGTATTTAGCGACGAAAAACCTACGTCGCTTATAGGCAAGTCGCAGATGGCAATTTAGTCGCCAAACGTCGCTATTTGCGACGCGTAGTTAATTGTCGCTAGACGTCGCAAAATGAGCGACAGATAGCGACGTATAAGTACGTCGCCAACATTGCGACGTAAAGCGACCACTAGCGACGCTTCAAAAGTTTATAAATGATGACGAGCATGGCATCCACGTGGCCACGTGGGCAACGTAGCGACGTATATTAGCGACGTCGAGCGACGTAACGTCTAGTTAGCGACGTATAGCGACGTCTGTGTGACGTCGCAGTACGTCGCAGAACGTCGCTATCCGTCGCTAATATAAAAAAAATTTAAAAAAATATAATTGATTTTTGTTATGCTGGTGTCTGTGTTTACAGTGTGTGTGAAGTGCAGTGTTCGAACCATCGACAGTTTCGCTTACTGTTGTATGTTTTATCTTTGATAGAAAGAGCAACAGTTCAGGGTGCACTTCTCAGAGCTTCCTCTTCACGTCCTTCACCTTCTCGGGAACCTTTACGACGAGAAAGTGAAGGACGTGAAAATGAAGCTCTCAGAAGTGCACCCTGAACTGTTGCTATTTCTATCCAAGATAAAACATACAACAGTAATCGAAACTGTCGATGGTTCCGAACACTGTATTTCACATTCACTGTAAACACAGACACACATCATAACAAAAATACACAATATATTTTTTTAAAATTTTGGCAGCATCTCCTTTGTATATCAGATCATCGCTTATAACCCAGCGTAGGTATATTTGTCATCCGTCGCAGATATCACAAAGTAAATATCACAAAAATAGGAGGCAGTACAAAGTAAATATCACAGACACACATCCTCACAAACATCCAATAGAGTCAAATAAAAATGAAAGATGATAAAAAGTCTCCCACCAAGTGTATAAACAACAGTGTATGAATAAACAATTTGCCCATAGGGCCAATACACACAAGTCATAAAAAACCAATAAAATCACTGCGGACCCCTGCCGCGCAACTGGGATAGAATGTAGTCATACTGCTCCTGGGTGAGCTGTACCGTAGGGGCAGTAGGAGGCAGTACAATGTCTGGAGTCGGCGCCGGAGGCAGTGCAGTATCTGGAGTCGGCGCCGTCGATGGACCCGGAGGATGTACCTGCTCCAGCTCTCGCAGTCGCTCACCATGCACAGCAAGGGTACTCACCACCTTCTCAGTATACTGAGCGAGTGAGAGAGAAAGGCTCCTCTGCGATCCGTCCAGCTCGACCTGTCTACGCTCCGTGCGCTGTGTAGACTCGGTGAGCGTCTGCAAGTTGGCAGCTGCAGCCTGATGCAGACTCATCAGCTCCTGTATACTGCACTCGACCGCATCAAATCGTCCGGTGACGATCGGAGGGTCGGATCGTCGCTCGACCGCATCAGAAATCTGCTGCTGCAACTCGCGACGCAGCTCCTCGATCTGACGACGAACATCCTCAGCTCGTGACGACGCCTGCGTAGCCGGAGACTGCGCACTGACAGAGGGGGCCCGGGATGACTCCGAAGCCAAATACGCGCCGTAGGATCCCGTACCGTAGTACGTACCCTTCTGAAGACCGCCAACGGCGGTCATCCAGAGCTCGTCCGGCGATGGCTCTGCAGGCGGCTGGGAGGAAGTACCAGCCCCTCCCTCTGCTTGCGTACTAGCAGCAGCAGCAGCATCAGCCGCCTCCTTCTGTAGCCGAACAAACTCGGCCTAGAACATGTTTGCTAACGTGTAAGTGTTTACTAAAGTCTATATTGATATCTATTTTCCTGTTTTCTAAATTATAGTCAGTTAATATTAGTTGAATAGAACGTACATATGCCTGCGTCGCCCTCTCGTCAATGAAGTCCCCAGCCCTCCGATGGGTGACCAGGAAGACGGTCACCATGTTCGGGTCCTCACCCTTCTTTACCTGTTAAAATATATTATCTATTATTAGTATTAAACATTATATCGAACTATATAAATTAATGTCCGTCATAGGAAACGTACCAGACGACGAAAATGCTCCGTCATCGGAATGGAGCCACCACACCACTTACCGGCGCTCGACCGCGCCACCTTGGCCTTCTCAGACTCCTGGTACTGGCGCTCGCTGAATCTAGCCTTCATCGCAGTCCACTGCTCTGGCGTAATCCAACCTGGATCGGACGTCCGGCGCGATCACGACGCTTCTGGTCGTCGATCGCATCACGGATGAGCTTGGCTATGACGGCAGGAAATTGGCCCTCGATCCTCGCCGCCCGGTGTGGTGGATAGAAATAGGTCCTCTACAAGAAGTAAAATACAAAAGTTGTATAATATACACAAATGATTATTAAAATTTAAAAATAAACAAATTTTTTACCTTGAAGTGGGCGAACCAAAAGGCCTTCCTATCTGCGGGAGCATCTGAGTAGTTGAGCCAAGGCCCACCATAGTTCTGCCTCACAAATGTCCCCAGCTGTCTCTGTACTGCAGAAGGCCGATATCTATACAATAATAATTTTTATGAATATATATGTACATATAATCATTTGAGAAATATATAATTAATTAACTTACTTCATAGGCCCGTCCGTCCAAATCTCCATACGCGTCTCGCCCGGGGAGCGCATGGAGGGTCGCTCTCACCTCCTGCCTGGGCAGGATCAGTCTGATCGCCGTCCTCCATATGATCGGCGTGGGCTCCCTCCATAGAGCCGTCGACAGTAGGAATGCTGGACGGGGGATCAGGGATGCTGGACGCGGGATCAGGAAGGCTGGACGAGAGGGGAAGTCGCCAACCTGCTAGAACTGCCTGTCCCGGTAATGGACCGGGAACAGGAAGGCTGGACGACGAGGGAGGAGTCGCCAACCTGCTAGAACTAGCCTGTCCCGGTAATGGACCGGGAACAGAATGGTACACTGGCGTACTCGGAGATGAGGATGAGGGTACGGAACTGCCCTCTCCATCCCCAGCCCGAGGCTGACGGGACTGCCTAATATATAATCCTCCGCGTCGTCCAGATGGTCTAGTCATACCTGACAATAAAACATATGACAATAAAACAAAAAAACATATTTATATGATAGACATCACAGATTTTTGAAAAATATCATAGTCAAAAAGTGTCACTGAAGTGTCAATAAAAGTGTCAATAGAGTGTCACTGAAGTGTCACAGATTTATATGATAGAAGTGTCACTAAAGTGTCAAATATGATGATAAAACAAACGTACAGATTTAATCCTCTTCTGAAAATTCATCTAGTTCGTTTAGCTCATCTACTTCTTCTTCTCTTCTTCTCTTCTTCTTCTTCTTCTTCTCTCTTCTCTTCTTCTTCCTCCTATCTCATCTTCTCTCTTCAGATAATTCTACTTCTTCTACACAATTAGATGTGTAATAGGAACTTCCGTCGTGTTCACTTCTATAATATTTGTTACAAGAGGTAGTTCATCCTGTTGATAAGCTATATCGTCAACCTCAAAGGTATTTCTAGCTTTGGTCTTGTATACTGCCCACCAGTTCGACCTTGTTGTTCCCGTTTAGGATAACTTGTGAAGTACACGAGCTGAACCTGACTTGATAGGACAAATGGTTCATAGGCTTGATATCGACGCCGATAGTTTATATCAACAAGACCGTGCTTGTCTACTTTCCAACCTTGACCTTCAATCGGATCGAACCAATCATACCTGAATAACACAATCTTAGCAGGCTCTATTTCATAACTATATATCAGCTCCACGATCTTCCGTAACACGCCATAGAAATCGTTGCCGCGCATCAACATCTTTGTAGTTCGAAGATCTGATCACAAACAGCTATTTTGGTGGAATCGAAATCCACAAAGTTGTCTCTGATCGGCAAGTTGTTGACTTGAACCTAAACCCATTACACAGTAGCTTGGCCATATTTTGCAGCATAAATGGTCCCTTGGCTAGCATTCTAATAGACTCATTCTCAAGTCTTGCGTATGGACGATCGACCTAAATACCACGAAAGAAGCAATTAAGCTTATTCTCAATCAAGTGCATATACAAAAAGGTAATTACAGAGTTCTCAAGTCTTACATATGCACTCAACCATGATGGAAAATAATGCCTCATTTCTTGTTCTAGTTCTTCTTCTGTTATGTGTGGCCTACCCGACCTCACATCATCATTAAATATGCTGAAAATAATATCGTTCAATTAATATAATAGTATAATAATTAACACTATTAAAATAATAGGGACGTATTAATTACTTACCCCTCCAGTTTCTCTACTTCTTCCTCGTCGCAGTTGAGTAATACATACACCTGAGCACCCTTAGCTCATCATCGTTCAGATATCTCTTTTCATCTTACCCGATGGCTTTCCTGGAGCATTGAATACCTTCAGTATTGTATCATTACTTTCATGATCTTCCTCATCGTTTCTGGAAGCTCTCGTTCTATTAGTTGCAACATGAGGCTTGAAATACATCGAACAAAGTTTGTAATCTCCTCGAGAACATAGGCTTCACAAATAGAACCCTCGACCCGTGCCTTATTTTTTACCTTTCTTTTTAGGTGATTCAAATGTCGCTCGAACGGGTACATCCATCGATATTCGACGGGTCCACCAACACGTGCCTCATAGGATAGATGAATCGACAAATGCTCCATAGAGTCGAAGAATCCAGAAGGAAATACCCTCTCTAGCTTGCATAGTGTTACCGCAATGTCCTTCTCTTGCTTTTAGACGATCAACGAGCAATTTCTTAGAACAAAGATCCCTGAAGAATATGCTAAGCTCCGTCAATGGATCCCAAACTGCCTGCGGTAAGATTCCCAAAATGCAATCGGAATTAACCTCTCCATGAATACGTGACAATCGTGGCTCTTCATACCCGTCAATTTATTTTCTTCGGATCGACACATCTTCTCAGATTGACACATATCCGTCTGGAAATTTAGGCCCTGGATCCATCGACAAAGTCTCACTTATCCTCCTTGTCCAGCGAGAAAATTGACTTCGGAAGGAACTGTTTTCCATTCTGCTGTATCAAATGCAACGCAGGGCGTTTGCATATTTCTTTTAAGTCCAACCTGGCCTTGGAATTGTCTTTCGTTTTTCCCTTTACGTCCATCACAGTATTAATTATGTTATCAAACACATTCTTCTCAATATGCATGACATCAAGATTATGTCTGATCAGATTGGTACTACCAGTATGGCAGATCCAGAATATGCTCCTCTTTGTCCGGTTATGAACTCTACCAAATCCATCGCACTTGTACCCAGTTGTAGGATCTTCGATAGCACTTGGAAAATCTTTAACCTCCTCCCATATCGTGTCTCCGTACCACCTTGGCGGGGATCACCCTTCTCTACAACGCCGGCACGGAAAGCATTCTGTTCCTTCTGAACGGATGATCTTTTGGCAGAAATTGCCGATGACAATCAAAGAAGCACGACTTTCCACCGTGTTTCAAGCGGAAAGCCTACTACGGTCCATGCAATACGGACATGAGAGACGGCCATGAGTGCTCCATCCAGATAACATTCCATAGGCCGGAAAGTCGTTGATGGTCCACATAAGGATTGCCTTCATCTGAAAATTCTGCTTTCTGGAAATATCGTACGTGTTAGCGCCTACTTCCATAACTGATTCAACTCATCTATCAAAGGCTGTAAGTACACGTCAATGTTCCTCTTGGGATTGTTCGACCAGGAATTATAACGGTTAAAAACATGTACTGGTCTTCATGCACATCCAAGGCGGTAGGTTAGGAGTAACAATCACAGCACGAATACTGGAATCCCGAAAGACCAAAGGAGTAAAACCGTCAGAAGATAGTCCCAACCTGACATTTCGCGGATCTGAAGCAAAATCTGGATACACTCGATCAAAGTGCTTCCACGCTTCTCCATCGGATGGGTGATCCAACACTCCTTCAATCTGTTCTCGCATGTGCCAACTCATATTTTTGGCCGTCTCTTTCACCATAAATAATCTTTGCAACCGCGTTAAAGGCAAGTAGTGCATTGAATCGGTCGGTCTTCTTGTACCGGTAGACCTTCCTGTACTAGTTGTCTTTAGCGATCAGCACCACAAAATCTGCACACATCTGCGTCCTTGTCGTCTTTGTAGTACAGCATGCACCCATTGCGACAGGAATCGATTTTCTCGTATCCCATCCAGAGCGATCTCACCATCCTCTTAGACCGGTAGAAGTCTTTAGGCAACTTAGCACCCGCCGGCAAGATCTCTATAATCAACTCCAACACTCGGTTGTAGCATTCTTGCGACATGTTAAAATCTGACTTAATGCTCAACAATCTTGTAACCACCTCCAACGGTGAATGATCCACAACCAGGATACAATGGAGTCCTTGCATTCTCCAACAACTCCATGAACTGTGCAGCATCGGCGTTCGGTGCCTCCTCAGGTGCATCATGAACGAACTAGGCCCCGCAGCATCGAAAACCATGTTCACGCACCCGTCATCGTATGCATGATTATCTGAAACAAAATTAGGTCCCGCATGCATATACGGCTCAACATAAGGCTCCGGCTCTGATGCTAAAGACACAAGTTCTCCATGTGCGGTCCACTGATAGTAATTAGGCGTGAAACCCCTCGAGTACAAATGATATGTCACTTCCACTTCGGATAATATTTCACGTTATGACATTTCACACACGGACACTTAATTTTGGTGTCGTCCATGTACTGAGGGAACGCCTTAGCAAACTGCGGGAACTGCTCTACTCCCGCTATGTATTCATCCCGCACACCACACATATCATCAGCACGACGATTGTACATCCATGAACGATTCCACAAGTAGTAATTCATATCCATTTGGAAATAATTCTGCAAAGATGGACACACATTATCTAACAGGCACAAATTCGTATATTATGTCTTATTATGGGACACACATTAGTAGCGGACAGTTACTAATAACAATGATATGCAATCTAGGTCAACTAGGTTGTACTAAGTCAAACAAGGTCAAGCTAAGTCAAATAAAGTCAAACAAAGTCAAACAAGGTCAAACTATGTCAAACTAGGTCAAACTAGGTTTACTAAGGTCAAATCAACCTTGGTCAAACAAGGTCAAATCTAAGTCAAATATCCTATTTCTAGTCATGACCTACCAAGTAATGAGCAATAGTGAGTTAACAAAGCAAACTGAAACTAAAACTAGTATCTGGGTGTCATTTAAACAACTAAAACTAGTATCTGGGTGTCATTTAACAAACATGAAGACAACAAAGTCAAACAAGGTCAAGCTAAGTCAAACAAGTCAAACAAGGTCAAACTAGGTCAAGGTTGACCTATAGTTGACTTTGTCAACTCTTAGTCCAATCTAGGTCAGATGTTTACTCTACTTTGACTTTTAGTTAAAATAGTCAACCTTGGGGGTGACTACTATTTCATATAATTTTAAAGTATCGGCCGATACCGATCCGATACGGCCGATACCGATACGGTTTGGCATGTTCCGATCCGATACCGACCGATACCAAATATTGACCGATACCGACATTGGGGGTCTTTGTTTCGATCAATTCAAGTACCAATAATGACCAAAGTCAACTCAAGCTATCTCATACACACAAGTAATATCTATATAGATATATACATATAATATATATATATATAGGCATGTATATACTATATGCCTATATTACAAGACAAGGCAACTTTCATGCCTTCATATATTTAGACACTCTAACATAGGCTATATGCCTATATCACATATGAGTTACATGATATAGTTATGTATATATGTATACAATACCATCTAGGCTATGTGTACGTGTCCAACATAATGTCGATGTGCAAGGGTGGAATGAACTAAAAAGGTAATCCTTCAACCAAACAATACCTAATCTATATGTCAGTCATGGGACTGAACAACTGAATACAAGACAAATAATAGTACTGGAACTAAATAAATGCCTGGACTGATATGAAGAGATAATATGGACTGCAATATATATATATATATATATATATATATATATATATAATATGAGGAAACAATGCACAAACTGTTCTCAGATTGATACGTATATATATGTGTGTGTGTCATGTGTGTGGTGTGCTAACAGTGTGTGTGTACAATAGGGTGTGTGTATATAGGGTAAAGTGTGCCATGTGTGTGTACATAACATGGGCTAGGTGTCTCAATGTGTGTGTGTACATAGGAATCAATAGTGTGAGTGAATTAGCTATTCTCGGTTTTGAGTGTAATGTGAGTGAGCTATAAGAGAAACAGTATACACAAACAGTGTATCAATCTCAGGAAAATCAGTAGATAGCAGTAGTGTGTGTTATATTCTCAGGTTACACTTATGTGTGTGTGTAGATAGGTGTAAACAGTGCATAATTTCTCGAGAAAATTCAGTGTAATGTGTGTGTGCCAATATGTGAAAACAGTGTATTAAAACTGTTCTCAGTTTTGACAGTCAATGGCATACGAAAACCCAAGAATCCCCAATCAATGTGAACCCTAACATGCACATTAATTCTCAGAGAAGATATGGGATTAATCATAATGGTTTAATCATTCAAAATCAGTTTAAACCAATGTTAATCTCAGAAAATTAATATATAGTGAACTACGTATCAGAAAATTGGGGATAAACCAAATTCGAAATCCAAATTCAATTAATAGCAAAATCTAATGGTTGGTAATGATATGTGTATGTGTCATAGAGTCACACGTGTCGAGTGTCCACCAAAACAGGACACAATCGTGTCCAAATTATTTTTAACACACACGAACACAAATGACACAGTGCAGTCTCGTGCACGTGTCCACGCGTGTGTGTCCGTGTCTGTGTGTGTGTGTGTGTGCGTGTGTGTGTGTGTGTCCGTGTCTGTGTGTGTGTGCGTGTGTGTCCGTGTCCGTGTGTGTCCGTGTGCGTGTGTGTGTGTCCGTGGGAGAGGAGGAGGAGGAAGGAGAGAAGTTAGGTTAGGGTTTACCTGAGGAAGAGGAGGAGGAGGTCGGATTGGGGGAGGAGGAGCTCGAGGCGGAGGATCTCGAGGAGGAGGAGCTCGCCGGAGGGGGAGGGAGTCGCCGGGGGGGAGGGGGTCGCCGGAGGGGGCACTGACAGAGGGGAAGGGAGTCGCCGGGGGGGGGGGTGGGGGGGAAATGAAATTTTTGGGTTTTCGAGTGAGAATGAGGGGGAAAGAAGGCAGCTGCGTGCCCTAAGTAAAATAACTTAGCGACGTCACGTTTTGACGTCGCTAAACGTCGCCAACTTGGCGACATGTACATAAAATATGTCGCTGAACGTCGCTTTTTCGGCAACGTAGTACCCTACTGTCGCAGAACGTCGCTAGACAGCGACGTTTTGCGACGTGTTTAAAACGACGTCGCTACTTGGCGACGCCATTTATTGCCGTCGCTACAGTACGTCGCTATTTGATGATATTTTAGTAGTGAAGGTCTCCAGGCAGTGCCGTAAGATCAGGGACATCTGCTTTCATGGCCAGACAGGTTTTTGGGTTTCTCTTCTTTCCTAACCTTTGGTGTTCTGTTTTTGTTGGTATACTTGTATAGGCATCGGCATTTTGTGCCTAAGGGTATACTTGCACAGACTTCGGCATTTTGAGCTTGTTGGAATAAAATAAGGGGTTCTAAAAAAAATTTTATATATATATATATATATATATATATATATATATATATATATATATATATATATATATATATATATAGTCAAGAGATATGGTTCGGGGGAGTATGACATCTAACTAATCATCCACCAACTCTATAAATGTGTATGCTTTAGAATATTTCAAAAATTCCTCAATCATAAAAATTTAAATCACTGCTCATACCTATCATAAGAAAAAATTTAATCTCAGGAAAACATCTTTAATTTCCATCATCAATAATTCAACCCTTACTATAATCTTCTAGATTGTGATCTAGCCAAATGGTCAAAAATGACTTATTGAATATTCCACTATTCATTCCAATTGGTACTTATCCTAAAAAATTTAAAAATCATAAAAGTTAAATTCTTCCAAAATATTTTCAATATAAATTTATTTTTGCATAACTTTCTCAAAATTTTAAATTCAAAAATCAAAATCCAAAATTTAAAATCTTCAAACTTTAAACACTTCGAAATTTAAACTTAAACCTATTTTATCATAATTTCCCCAAAAGTTTCAAATTCAATAAATGTCCAAAGTTTTCCATGATCCTTAATTAAATCAAAATTATTGTCTTTGAAAATTTAACCTTATCAATAAATTTGTCAAACCATATAGAAATTTAAACCTCAAGGACGTCAAAACTAATAATCTTGAAGACTCGATCCACCTTTGATTAGAGTCATTCTACCAAAATATTTCAAATTCATCAATTGTAGTTATTTCAAAATTCAAATCAAATAGGATTGTCTCAAAATTCATATGTATCTCTATCCTAATCATGTAGCCTATATAACAATCTTAATTACTCAAACAGTCGATCCGAAATAAATATATGGGTTACCCATGATGTACCTAGTCCTAGGCCTAGTTATTTTTCTAAAAGTTAAATCAACTTAATTGTGAATGAGTATCCTAGTCGTAGGTTCGCAGCAGTACGACTAATATGGTACTACTACGAGTTTGCACAATTTGTAAAGACTGACTTGCATGGGCCACCAAAAAAAACTTGTCATGATCCGCACCCACTTTTTGGGATGTGAGTGCATGCGCAAGTTTAGCCTACGTCGCAGAATTGACGTAGTAAGCTGTCTAAGCTGTCTAGACCTCAATGATCAAGTCACAATTTGTTCATAAATAATTTCTTTATTTGCTCATTCACAAAACTAAATCAATTACAATATTCAAAAGATTAAATTTGATTAAAAATATAATATCTCATAAATATTTAAAATGACTGTCAACACATCTATCTAACTAGTCTTCCAGGGTTGACCTCTGCATATACCCATGTCTTCCCAAGAATCCAATACAAAAGAGTAGCCGCGACTAATCTGAAAAATAGTTTTTAGTCAGAAATTGAACGAGTACAATTCATGCATGCAGTTCTAAATATATGATAATGACTATAAAAACAGTGAATATAAAATGACATACATGATGAATAAGCAAACTGTAAATCATGGTATGGAAAGTAAGCGAAACAGTTAACAAAAGTTATATGATGACAAGTAAAGCATGGAATAAGGAAACATAACCATTTATGTGATTTGAAGTACCCTTTCAATATGTGATTGTTCTGGGACAGTTACACCGCAAGAGCTACAAAGTCCTACTATGCAATATGCAATGCAATACGATAAGGTTTAAGGTCGAATCACATATTTACTTGGTACTTTCCCGCCCGACTACTAGACATGGAATACGATGATTAAGTATGACACAATAAACAGGTAAACATGAATTTACTAACCCATGTAACGAACGTGTCAAGAATCAATTATACCTCACTAATCATGCAATTATAGTAATTAACAGTACTGGAAACAAATAAGAAATGTACTCGCTTGGGGTCCTTAGCTGGTAAAACAGACAATCAAGATGGGTCCAGATTAGTCCAATTGGCTAGGATTGGTGTGAAAAAAGTTTGGATTTGCAAGGAGAATAGGGAGTATGATTAGTCATGACCAAGTTGGATAATCCAAGAGAAATTATGTAAATAATATATGTAATATTTTTGGAAAACTATTTATAATATAGAAATTCTATTTTTCTATTAGTCAAAATATTGTAGATAATCATTTGAAAATCCTAGACAAATCATTTTAGGCCAAATACCCAATTTGAAAAGTAATTGTACGACCAAAGCCCCATATAGTTTGCCAACCAAATAATAATAATATATATAGCTCAAACTATTTACTTTATACTAAAGGCTTCAAAAGCCTAATAACAAAAACCTTTTATTCTTCTATAGCCCAAATGTTTATATAAGACTAATAGAAACGCTTCTTTAGAATAAAAATCTCTTTTAGAAAATATTCCTTACAAAGGGCCAGGAATACATCTATAGATATTAAGTCCAACAATATACTATTTATATAAACATCCCAAACATAACACATATATACATGTAGTTTTTAAAGAGTATAAAAAACCCAATAGAATATGCAAAGCCCCAAATATATATGGGCCAAAATGCTATATTTGTTATAATAATAATAAAAATTTATTAACCCAATAATTTAATAATCCCAAAGTAATATACAAGCCAATATCTTCTAAATAATATCTGTCCCAAACACTAAATTTGAAAGTAAAATTTTTGTCCCAAAATTTTTAATAAATTATTGTTTAGTGGACTTGAGCACAATTAATAATAATAGAATTCTAATTAAGAAAATCTATTGGCTAAGACCAAAAATAATCTAGTTGTATAGACCCACCCAAAAACAGTTTATACAAAACATTTATAAAAATCATAATTTACATAAGAAACCAAGTATATACATATTTTGTAATCAAGTCAAAATATTAAGCCCATCTAACTTTATAATCTTATCATACCAAAACCAAATAATTTAATTACATGGTCCCACTATATTCTTTCTTTTTTACAAATATTTAGATAATTTTAAGGGTTTTAAAGAGAGGATGCAATAAATGAATTCATGAGGGACTTGATAAGAAATTACTTACTTAAAATAGCAACTGGAGAGATTCTCTTGCATGCACCACTCCACGTGCATGTTTCCTTTTTTTCCTATTGAATTCAATCAGAGAACATGAAAAAAGTAAAAATAAAAAATAAAAAATAAAAAATAAAAAATAAAAAATAATCAGAGAACATGGAATGGAAAGATATATATATGCATGCATATTGCATTATATGAAAACTGAAGGGCTTACTAGGAAATACCTAACACAAAGCTAATCTTTTCTATGATTCCTTCATGTGTAGCAGTTGCTGACTTGCTGCTTTCTTTTCTTCAAGCCGAGGGATGGAGATGAGGATGGGCGAGGGGGTGATTCGGAACAGTATGGAGGAAGCATGCGAGTGGCATGTCGAGAGTGGTGTGCGCGTCCAGGCGTAGCGAGGGGTCAATAGAGGGTGGAGTTGAAAGTACACCGGCGACGAGGAAGACTGCCGAGCTGGGTCATCCGGTCGTGCGTGACAAGAAAAGGCGGCGTGGGTGTACTGGGTCATGGCGTTTGCAGCATCCCCGGGCTACAGTGGGCGCTGGTGTAGTGTGCGGTTACATCGGAGGCAAGGAAATAGTCATACGATGCTCGGAAGAACACGACGGCCGGTTCAGCGCATGCGCGGAGGCGCCGTGGTGCGACTGAAGGAGGGAAACTGGGCCTCGGAGCTCTGCGGATGGGCACGGGATGCTTTGGCGAAGTCGTCAAGCGGCCTGCTGCGAGCACTGCTGTCGGTGATATCACCACTCAGCACGCGTGTTCAAGCGTGGCCGGCGCAGACGACGAGTTCGTCCGATTAACATGGATGATGGGGAGGATCGCATGGGTATAGGATGGAAGAAGTTGATGGGAGAGAAGGAAGTAGTCGAGTCAGGGACGAGGTATATGTTAGGTTGAGGAGAGGTTTGTAGGAGAGGTTTCTATGTAGAGGAATAGATAGAGAGAGATTACGAAGTTGATGGTTACGCAGGGAGTTGGGTTCATATATAAGGTTGTTGTTGGGGTTGGTGATAAAGCTTAGGGGCGTTTGGTATGCGGAATACTATATAGCCGGGAATTCTTGTTATTCCCGGGGCTTGATCAAAGATGAAAAACAAATGCAATCGAGATCTGAGATGTCACACAAAACCTTTGCAGTGATCAAACTCAAGATCTACGATGGTACAATAAATCAAAGAGCCAAATTACAATCTGAAGGAGGGAAAAAAGAGAAGAGAAGATCTCTCGTTCTTCCTTGCAAACGTGTTGCAATTGGGACAGAACGAGTTACAATAAAACTAGAGAGAGATGAGAAGAAGAACAATGCTGGGGTGTCAAAATACCGTTGCTCAAAGCAAGATTCGTCCCACACGATCTGCTTCCAGGAACCAGCAAGTTGAAGAACTTGTGGAACGCTCGAAGTCACCTCTGTTCAGACTCCTCGGATGGACTTGCAATGGCGGCAGCAGCTCTCTCTCTCTCTCTCTTTCTCCTTTTTAACTTGTAATTTTCGTAGTAGTCACAAAGGAGGCCAGAAAAGAGTATTTATAGAGAGAGGGTGGAAACCCTAACCGCCTCTTCAGTTATGGAAAGATTGAATCAAATCCCAAAAGATAGCAATCAGATTTAATTTAAATCCCACGAAATTAATTCAAATCCCACAAAGATAGGATCTGAATTAATTCAAATCCCCACAAAGATAGGATTTGATTTAATCGCATTGATTCAGCCTGTCCATAACTGATTCGTAATCTGCACAGTCAGCGGATCCCTCCATGCGGCAGCAGCAGCAGCCTGGCCGCATGAGCCTAATGGCCGCATGGACCGCATGAGCCGCATGGACCGCATGAGCCGCATGGACCGCATGGACCGCATGTGCCGCATGAGCCGCATGGACCGCATGAGCCGCATGGACCGCATGTGCCGCATGTGCCGCATGAGGCCGCATATGAGCCGCATGCCGCATAAGACCGCATGGCCGCATAAAGACCGTGCATATGAGCCGCATGCCGCATAAGACCGCATGGCCGCATAAAGACCGCATGACTGCTGACGTGCTAAGTGCAAAGTGCGCCAACAAAACGCCTCATGAGCCCATGAGCCCGAGTCCGAGTCCGAGTCCGAGTCCGAGTCGCTAAGCCCCGTTGGGGCTTAGCTCCAAGTGGAATTAATCCAAGAGAATGACAAAAGCATTAATGCTTAATCCTTGGAGCCTTATTCTTACCTCCTAGTAAAAATCACCCACATGGTTTCCTCCTTAGGGTCACCACCCCATGTGCATCTCTCAACAACACAACCAAGTATATATGTTGAGATAACTCATGGTGCATTTCCGATGTGGGACTATAATTTCACAAGGCATGTTGAGAGCAAGCTCTCTCCATGTAAAGAAAGCACCAACAATCTCCCACATATCACAACATATATATGTGTCCAGGGTTGAGCGTTCCCCACAGTAACTGTCCATTTTGCATTAGGATAGATGTCGCTGACGACTTGAATCTTTCCGCATGGGTTAAATAACAATGTGATACAAGAATGGACTATGCCTTGAATTCTGCACCACAAGTGTAATTCTTCCCACTCACAAAGTGTAGTTACGTGTGCTTCTGGCTGCACATTAAAGGCCCTGTGCCAGCCTGGTTTCAGTGTATAATTTTGGGCGTCTACAAGTTTACCCTCAAGAGACGGCCTGATATCTCTTTCCATACACTATAGGTGAGTTCTTTATTAAAGAGATATGGCATGAAGCCTTGCGCTTCCTTGCGGTGCTACGCCGCTATGACATGGCCTGAAGCCGAGGCATTACCCCTAACTGGGAACCTCATCGTAGTGTCATACTACTGTAGCATGAGGTCACAAGCCTCTTTGTAGTGCCAAACTACCCAGCATGAAGCCTAAGGCTTCCTTGCGGTGTTATGCCGCGACGACATGGCTTGCAATGCCGAGGCTTTACCCCTACCTGGGTACCTCATCGTAGTGTCGTGCCACTGTAACATGGGGCCATCCTCCCCTTTGTAGTGCTGTCTACAACTCTTTAATTACGTCATACAGCATTAGGCTACCTGCCTATTTGTGGTACTACGCCGCTGTGACTTGGCTTGCAAAGCCGAGGCATTACCCCTACCTGGGAACCTCATGGTGGAGTAACCCCACTGTAGCATGGAGATTCACTCCTTGTAGTGCTGCTCTACCGTGCTTCCTGTAAAGCACACCAGGCATTCACTCTGCCTGAGAACTCATTAAGGCGTTTAAGCCAACCTTCCACAGGATCTGTTTTTTCGCTGAAAAATACATAGTAGACAACAGTGGTTATGGGTCCGTATCCCTTCCATGTTTCAGAGAACAAGTACCCACTGTTACCTGATAGTTTCCCAGTCAGTGATCCTCCTTTGAACCAAAAGTTAGATGCCTAGTAGATTTCTCTTTGAACTAATAACATAAAACTTTATGGTAGGATTACAAAGACACACTATCAGAATACCTTTAAGCCTATTTTACAAGCTGTGTCATCGACCAACTGGCGCTTGAGGCCCTTGTGAATGGATCTGCCAGGTTCTCCTGACTCCGAACATCAACCACTGTAATTACACCTCTTTTGATAAGATCGTGTACTGCCCTGTGCTTCAAACCGCACAGTCCTCTTCTTCCCGTTGAAGAGGTTATTTGATGCCACCGCTGCAGTCGCCTGGTTGTCATAGTATATCGGTATCGCCGGTATCTGAGCCCCAACCACTGGAAGATCATACATGAGCTCCCGAAGCCATTCTGCTTCATCTGCTGCAGTTTCAAGTGCATAGAATTCAGATTCCATGGAGGAACGAGAGAGTATAATCTGCTTCTTCGACTTCCACGATATAGCAGCTCCACCCAAGGAAAAGACATATCCACCTGTGGATCTCTCGCTTTCCACCTCTGAGCACCAGCTAGCATCACTGAAGCCTTCCACTACTGTCGGATACCCGTTGTAGTGTAGTACATATGTCTGAGTTTTCTTGAGATATCTCATCACCCGCTTCACAGCTTTCCAGTGCTCAACCCCTGGGTTGCTTGTGAACCGACTCAGCATTCCTACGGCGAAAGCTATGTCAGGCCTTGTGGCAGTGGTTGCGTACATCAAACTTCCGATAACGCTAGAATACTCCAGCTGCCTGACGCTTTCCCTTGAATTTAGCTTCAGCTTCTGATCACACCTGTATGGCGTATCGATCCCTGGAAGATCCTTATACCCATAGCGTGTGAGCATCTTCTCAATATAGTGAGATTGTGACAGCGCTACTCCAGTGTCTGTTCGGATGATCTTTATGCCCAAGATGACATCTGCATCCCCCAAGTCCTTTATACTGAACTTGGTTGAGAGGAACTTCTTTGTTTCTGTGACACAGCCTATATCCGTACCTAGGATTAGCATGTCGTCCACGTACAGACAAACGATGACTCCTCTTCCATCAGCGAACTTTGTGTAAACATATTTGTCCGTCTCGCTGACTCTGTACCCGTTTGACTTAATAACTTTGTCAAACTTCTCATGCCACATCTTGGGAGCTTGCTTCAAACCATATAATGATTTCACCAACTTGCAGACTTTGTCTTCAAGACCTTTGACGACAAATCCATCTGGCTGTTGCATGTAAATCTCTTCGGTCAGCTCCCCATTCAGGAATGCAGTTTTTATATCCATCTGATGTATCACCAACTTATGTATAGCTGCTAGAGCGATTAACATCCTGATGGTGGTCATCCGGGCTACTGGAGCGTACGCGTCAAAGTAGTCTATCCTCTGTTTCTGAGAAAATCCTTTGGCTACCAGCCTGGCTTTGAACTTGTCGATAGTTCCATCTGCCTTCATCTTCTTCTTGAAGATCCATTTACATCCAATAGGCTTTTCTCCTTCAGGTAGATCTACCAACACCCATGTGTTATTGGAGGTGATAGAGTCAAACTCGTCATTCACTGCCTCCTTCCAGAAGATAGCATCTCTGGTCTTCATCGCCTCATCATAGGTAAGCGGATCTGCTTCCACATGATAGGTTATAAAGTCATCTCCGAAATCTTTCGGTCTCCTCGCTCACTTAGCTGACGGCTCTGCGAGTTCTGGTACAAGAGTTGTTTCATCAACAACAGCGTCTTCTGGACTACTGGCTCGTATGAGATTTCAGTCTCATTTGCACCTACATCATTTTCCAGAATGTCCGAAAGAATAATGTTTTTGTCTTTTGCAAACTTGTCTTCAAAGTATTCAGCATCGCGAGATTCGATGATATAATTTGATTCAATATCAAGAAATCTCCGAGCATCACTCTTCTCGGCATACCCCAAGAAGATCGCCTTCGTAGTCCTTGTCCCCAGCTTCTGAATCTTCAGATCTGGAAGCTTCACATACGCCAGACACCCCCACACTCGAATGACATTCAAGTTTGGTCTGACTTTGAACCAGAGTTCATGAGGAGTTACGTCCGAAGTTGCATATGGCACTCTATTCAGAATGAAAGTGGCCGTTAATGCAGCTTCTCCCCAGTAGCATTTTGGAAGACCTGCAGTGAGCAGCATAGAATTCATCATTTCTGTTAATGTTCTGTTCTTCCTCCCGCTACTCCGTTAGATTGAGGAGAATATGGAGCAGTAGTCTCGCATATGATTCCATGTTCTCTGCAGAACGATGCAAATTTATGAGACCTGTACTCCACACCTCGATCACTCCTTAACCTCTTGAGTTGTTGTCCAGTCTGTCGTTCAGCTTCGGCCCTGAACTCTCTGAACTTCTCAAAGGCTTCGTCTTTAGACTCCAGCTGCCTGACGCTTTCCTTCGAGTTTGGCTTCAGCTTCTGATCACACCTGTATGGCGTATCGATCCCTGGAAGATCCTTATACCCATAGCGTGTGAGCATCTTCTCAATATAGTGAGATTGTGACAGCGCTACTCCAGTGTCTGTCCGGATGATCTTTATGCGCCCAAGATGACATCTGCATCCCCCAAGTCCTTCATACTGAACTTGGTTGAGAGGAACTTCTTTGTCTCTGTGACACAGCCTATATCCGTACCTAGGATTAGCATGTCGTCCACGTACAGACAAACGATGACTCCTCTTCCATTAGCGAACTTTGTGTAAACACATTTGTTCGTCTCGCTGACTTTGTAGCCGTTTGACCTAATAACTTTGTCAAACTTCTCATGCCACATCTTGGGAGCTTGCTTCAAACCATATAATGATTTCACCAACTTGCAGACTTTGTCTTCAAGACCTTTGACGACAAATCCATCTGGCTGTTGCATGTAAATCTCTTCGGTCAGCTCCCCATTCAGGAATGCTGTCTTTATATCCATCTGATGTATCACCAACTTATGTATAGCTGCTAGAGCGATTAACATCCTGATGGTGGTCATCCGAGCTACTGGAGCGTACGTGTCGTAGTAGTCTATCCCCTGTTTCTGAGAAAATCCCTTGGCGACCAGCCTGGCCTTGAACTTGTCAATAGTTCCATCTGCCTTCATCTTCTTCTTGAAGATCCATTTACATCCAATAGGCTTTCTCCTTCAGGTAGATCTACCAACACTCATGTGTTATTGGAGGTGATAGAGTCAAACTCGTCATTCACTGCCTCCTTCCAGAAGATAGCATCTCTGGTCTTCATCGTCTCATCATAGGTAAGCGGATCTGCTTCCACATGATAGGTGACGAAGTCATCTCCGAAGTCTTTCGGTCTCCTCGCTCGCTTAGCTGACGGCTCTGTGAGTTCTGGTGCAAGAGTTGTTTCATCAACAACAGCTTCTTCTTGGACTACTGGCTCGTATGAGATTTCAGTCTCATTAGTACCTACATCATTTTCCGGAATATCCGAAAGAACAATGTTTAGTACCGCATGGCCGCATAAAGACCGTGCATATGAGCCGCATGCCGCATAAGACCGTATGGCCGCATAAAGACCGCATGACTGCTGACGTGCTAAGTGCAAATTGTGCCAACAAAATGCCACATTACGCCTCATGAGCCCATGAGCCCGAGTCCGAGTCCGAGTCCGAGTCCGAGTCCGAGTCGCTAAGCCCCGTTGGGGCTTAGCTCCAAGTGGAATTAATCCAAGAGATGACAAAGCATTAATGCTTAATCCTTGGAGCCTTATTCTTACCTCCTAGTAAAATCACCCACATGGTTCCCTCCTTAGGTCACCACCCCATGTGCATCTCTCAACAACACAACCAAGTATATATGTTTAGATAACTCATGGTGCATTTCCGATGTGGGACTATAATTTCACAAGGATAGGATCTGATTTAATCGCATTGATTCAGCCTTTCTATAACTGATTCGTAATCTGCAACAGTCAGCGGATCCCTCCATGCGGCAGCAGCAGCAGCCTGGCCGCATGCCTAATGGCCGCATGGACCGCATGAGCCTCATGGACCGTATGGACCGCATGGACCGCATGGACCGCATGTGCCGCATGAGCCGCATGGACCACATGAGCCGCATGAGACGCATGGCCGCATGGACCGCATGGACCGCATGTGCCGCATGAGATATCTCAAAAACTCTCAGACATATAGCTTTCGCCGTAGGAATGCTGAGTCGGTTCACAAGCAACCCAGGGGTTGAGCACTGGAAAGCTGTGAAGTGGGTGATGAGATATCTCAAGAAAACTCAGACATATGCACGCACTACAACGGGTATCCGACAGTAGTGGAAGGCTTCAGTGATGCTAGCTGGTGCTCAGAGGTGGAAAGCGAGAGATCCACAGGTGGATATGTCTTTTCCTTTGGTGGAGCTGCTATATCGTGGAAGTCGAAGAAGCAGACTATACTCTCTCGTTCCTCCTGGAATCTGAATCTATGCACTTGAAACTGCAGATGAAGCAGAATGGCTTCGGGAGCTCATGTATGATCTTCCAGTGGTTGGGGCTCAGATACCGGCGATACCGATATACTGTGACAACCAGACGACTGCAGCGGTGGCATCAAATAACCTCTTCAACGGGAAGAAGAGGACTTGGTTTGAAGCACAGGCAGTACACGATCTTATCAAAAGAGGTAATTGCAGTGGTTGATGTTCGGAGTCAGGAGAACCTGGCAGATCCGTTCACAAAGGGCCTCAAGCGCCAGTTGGTCGATGACACAGCTTGTAAAATGGGCTTGAAGGCATTCTGATAGTGTGTCTTTGTAATCCTACCATAAAGTTTTATGCTATTAGTTCAAAGAGAATCTACTAGGCATCTAACTTTTGGTTTAAAGGAGGATCACTGACTGGGAAACTATCAGGTAACAGTGGGTACTTGTTCTCTGAAACATGGAAGGGATACAGACCCATAACCACTGTTGTCTACTATGTATTTTTCAGCAAAAAACAGATCCTGGGCTTAAACGCCTTAATGAGTTCTCAGGCAGAGTGAATGCCTGGTGTGCTTTACAGGAAGCACGGTAGAGCAGCACTACAAGGAGTGAATCTCCATGCTACAGTGGGGTGACTCCACCATGAGGTTTCCAGTAGGGTAATGCCTCGGCGTTGCAAGCCAAGTCACAGTGGCGTAGCACCGCAAATAGGCAGGTAGCCTAATGCTGTATGACGTAATTAAAGAGTTTAGACAGCACTACAAAGGGGAGGATGGCCCCATGTTAAGTGGCACGACACCACGATGAGGTACCCAGTAGGGGTAAAGCCTCGGCATTGCAAGCCATGTCGTCGCGGCGTAACACCGCAAGGAAGCCTTAGGCTTCATGCTGGGTAGTTTGGCACTACAAAGAGGCTTGTGACCTCATGCTACAGTAGTATGACACTACGATGAGGTTCCCAGGTAGGGTAATGCCTCGGCTTCAGGCCATGTCATAGCGGCGTAGCACCGCAAGGAAGCGCAAGGCTTCATGCCATATCTCTTTAATAAAGAACTCACCTATAGTGTATGGAAAGATATCAGGCCGTCTCTTGAGGGTAAACTTGTAGACGCCCAAAATTATACATGAAACCAGGCTGGCACAGGACCTTTAATGTGCAGCCAGAAGCACATGTAACTACACTTTGTGAGTGGGAAGAATTACCTTGTGGTGCAGAATTCAAGGCATAGTCCATTCTTTATCACATTGTTATTTAACCCATGCGGAAAGATTCAAGTCGTCAGCGACATCTATCCTAATGCAAAATGGACAGTTACTGTGGGAACGCTCAACCCTGGACACATATATATGTTTGAATGTGGGAGATTGTTGGTGCTTTCTTTACATGGAGAGAGCTTGCTCTCAACATGCCTTGTGAAATTATAGTCCCACATCGGAAATGCACCATGAGTTATCTCAACATATATACTTGTGTTGTTTGAGAGATGCACATGGGGTGGTGACCCTAAGGAGGAACCATGTGGGTGATTTTACTAGAAGGTAAGAATAAGGCTCCAAGGATTAAGCATTAATGCTTTTGTCATTCTCTTGGATTAATTCCACTTGGAGCTAAACCCCAACGGGGCTTAGCGACTCGACTTGGACTCGGACTCGGACTCGGACTCGGGCTCATGGGCTCATGAGGCGTAATGTGGCATTTTGTTGGCGTACTTTGCACTTAGCACGTCAGCAGTCATGCGGTCTTTATGCGGCCATGCGGTCTTATGCGCATGCGGCTCATATACGCGATCTTTATACGGCCATGCGGTCTTATGCGGCATGCGGCTCATATGCGGCCTCATGCGGCACATGCGGCACATCCGGTCCATGCGGTCCATGCGGCCATACGGCTC
This sequence comes from Iris pallida, assembly GCA_029216955.1. Lineage (NCBI taxonomy): Eukaryota > Viridiplantae > Streptophyta > Magnoliopsida > Asparagales > Iridaceae > Iris > Iris pallida. The sequence continues at coordinate 43,253 of JANAVB010038280.1, forward strand.
ATGCGGCTCATGCGGTCCATACGGCTCATGCGGCACATGCGGTCCATACGGTCCATGCGGCTCATGCGGTCCATGCGGCTCATGCGGTCCATGCGGCCATTAGGCTCATGCGGCCAGGCTGCTGCTGCTGCCGCATGGAGGGATCCGCTGACTGTGCTGATTACGAATCAGTTATGGAAAGGCTGAATCAATGCGATAAATCAATCCTATCTTTGTGGGATTTGAATTAATTCAGATCCTATCTTTGTGGGATTTGAATTAATTTCGTGGAATTTAAATTAAATCTGATTGCTATCTTTTGGGATTTGATTCAATCTTTCCCTAACTGAAGAGGCGGTTAGGGTTTCCACCCTCTCTCTATAAATACTCTCTTCTGGCCTCCTTTGTGACTACTACGAAAATTACAAGTTAAAAGGAGAAAGAGAGAGAGCTGCTGCCGCCATTGCAAGTCCATCCAGGAGTCTGAACAGAGGTGACTTCGAGCGTTCCACAAGTTCTTCAACTTGCTGGTTCCTGGAAGCAGATCGTGTGGGACGAATCTTGCTTTGAGCACGGTGTTTTGACACCCCAGCATTGTTCTTCTTCTCATCTCTCCTAGTTTTATTGTAACTCGTTCTGTCCCAATTGCAACACGTTGCAGGAAGAACGAGAGATCTTCTCTTCTCTTTTTTCCTCCTTCAGATTGTAATTGGCTCTTTGATTTATTGTACCATCGTAGATCTTGAGTTTGATCACTGCAAGGTTTTTGTGACATCTCAGATCTCGATTGCATTTGTTTTTCATCTTTGATCAAGCCCCGGGAATAACAATTCTATATTTCCGGGAATCAAATTTCAAGGAATTAAATTCTCTGGAAAATTACATTCCATGTTTGGTGACAATATAATATTTCGGGAAAAATAAAAAAATAATAATAACGAAAAAGAACCAAATATAAAAAAACCGGTAAAAACGACAAAAAATTGGTAAAACGAAAAAAAGGTAAAAAACGACAAAAATCGGTAAAAACGACAAAATAAAAAAAACGACAAAAAAAAAACCGAAATGAAAAACGCAAAAATTATCGGTTAAAACGCAAAAAGACCAAAAAAAGCGACAAAAAATGTATAAACGACAAAAAATAACAAAAAAGGGTAAAAAACGACAAAATAACCAAAATACGACAAAAACGACATAAAATCGGTAAAAAAACGACAAAAAACCAAAATGCGGCAAAAACGACAAAAACAAAAAAAAAAACGGTAAAACGACAAAACATGACAAAAAATCGGTTAAAAATGACAAAAAAAAAAAATCGGTTAAAATGACAAAAATAACCAAAAGCGAAAAAAAAAATAAAAAATAATCGATAAAAACGACAAAAAGGGACAAAATCGGTTAAACGACAAAAATAACCAAAAAGCGATAAAAACGACAAAAATGGTAAAAACAAGAAAAAAAAAAGCTACAAAAAATCGGTAAAACAACAAAAAAAAATCGCTTAAAACGACAAAAATGACAAAAAAACGACAAAAGGGACAAAAATTGGGTAAAAACGCAAAAAATAATCAAAAAGTGACAAAAAAAAGACAAAAATGGGTAAAAACGACAAAAAATTGCTTAAAACGACAAAAAATTGGTAAAAACGACAAAATATGACAAAAAAGCGATGAAAACGACAAAAATAATCAAAAAATGACAAAAAAATTCAAAAATGTATAAAAACGACAAAAAAAATCGCTTAAACGACAAAACATAGGTAAAAACGACAAAAAATGACAAAAACGACAAAAAAAATCAAAATGACAAAAAAAGACAAAAATGGGTAAAACACAAAAAAAATCGCTTAAAACGACAAAAAATTGGTAAAAACGACAAAATGACAAAAAATAATCAAAAAGTGACATAAAAATGGGTAAAACGACAAAAATCGCTTAAAAACGACAAAATTTGGTAAAAACGACAAAAAATGACAAAAAAGTGATAAAACGACAAAAAAAAGAAAATGTTCAAACTAATCAAATTGATCAAAAAGAAGAAAAATTTAGACAATTTTTTTTTGCCCGGGCAAAAAAAAAATACCCACCTATTCTCAAGGGATAGAATTCCCATGTTTTGTGGGTAAACTATTTACCCGGGTATTTTAATTCCCGGGAAAAATTTTTTATAAGGCAAACAAACGTGGTAATAGATTCCACCTAAATTTTTCCGGGAATAAAAAAAAATACCGCGTACCAAAAGATTAGAGTAAGATTAGATTACCTCCCTTATTTTAGGATTAGGATTCCTCTAGGAGCCCAATAGTAAATTTGTCAATTAATTTAAATCATGTAAAATATTTAAAAATTAGTTTAATTTATTCTTAATCAATAATTAATCATACTAATAGTCTAAATCAATATTTATATTATCCAATAATTTAAATCGTATAAATTCAATTAAATCAAATAATTTATTATCAAATAACTTCAAATAATATTTGATGTCATCAAATAATGTAAAGTACATATTTTTATTAATCAAAATTTTATAAAGTATTTATAATTTTTGAAACTATTTTTTTTGAAGTCAATAATTTGAAAGTCCACGGTTGAAAAAAATCTTTTGAACGTCAATTCAAGATAACTATTTATTTACAAAAAATATTTTCAAACCATAATTCTAATTAGTTTTGAAATAAAAAATAATAGAAATTCATGTTTATACTTCTCAAAAAGTGTTTCCCTCAAAATGATTTTTTTTAAACATATGCAGAAATAATAGTAAAATTACGTTTATACGTGTGAAACCCGTATCCTGCATTAATTAGATTAATTTTATTTTTGTTAATTATTAAATTTTTCTTTGTCACAATATATTATATTTGTTAAACTAGATTAATATCATATTTAGTATTAATATTATTAGTAGCTCGAACTATTTTCCAAAAAATAATGATCTGGCTTTTGATTGTCGACCTGACTCGAGCCCGGACCCGATTCCCGAAACCCGGACCCGATCCTAACCCTCTTTTTTGAATTCTGATTTATAAAAAAAATAAAATAAAATTTTTTAGCACTCTTGAGTTTGTCCACGATTGGACCAACTCTTCTCCTCTTCCCTTATTTTTCTCCCCCTCACGTTACTCACAGCCATACCCAACCCCTTAATTTCTCCTCCACTCTCCCTTTTAATCCTCCCCCCAACTCCTCTCTAATAATCCATTCTCCCTCTCTCTCAGGAAGAGCACCACCACAACCACTCAACCCCTCTCCACTCTTCCCTATTATACACATAATTCCTTTTTTCCCAACTCCACCAGAGAGCAACCTCCCCCGAGCCACCTCATCCGGCCCGACTCCACCCTCGGCATCCGCCACCCGCTCGCCACCCGAGCCCCTCTCGGCCCGACACCCGGCGCCTCCTCCGGCCTCCCCATGCCGAGCCGCGCCCGTCCAGCGAGCTCCCCCGACCGCCAGCCAGTCGGCCCCGCTCCGTCCGCCGAGCCCAGCCGCCGCCCTCTCGGCCTCCCCTGTCCAGCACCCCCGCCCGAGTGCGTCCGCGAGCGCTCCTCGGCGGTCGCCGCCCACGCGCGGTCCCGCTTTTTTGCTCCCGTGGCCGATCCCCTCTCGGGTTTCCTCCGGCGACCCGACCGCCGGTTTTCTGTGTCCCGCTGTCCCGACAGCGCGGTCGAGCGTTGTTCTCCGTTCGGTTCCTAGCCGCGGCTCCGCTCTGACATCATCGCTGTCTCGGGGATTCGGTTCGACTCCGACTCCGCTGTCTCGTGGATTCGACTACGCTGTCCGCATGGATTTCTTTAATATCATCTGAGAGCTCTAGCCGAGCAACCCAAGGTATAACCCCCTGTCCCGTCCCATTTTCATTTGTCTGTGATGAGATTGGTCCCCGATTCCCTCCCGGGAATTCGGTTTTTAGCGACGTCGTAGCTTCGGATCTTTCGGAAATAGATTTCTTGATATTTGGTTTTCGGATCTTTCCGATATTGTGCTGTGATATTTTTGGGTTGACCAAAAATAGAGGAAATGCTGCCGGATTTTCCATAAAAATTTAATTATATTTTTAAAATGATTTTAAAATGATTTTCGGAAAATATTAATATTTTGGATTTTGGGCGACGACCGTACTGGTCAATGGGCCCCGGCTAAGTGCAAACGAAACCGGCTTTGTCCGGACGTTGAGGCATTAGCCTATATGACGATTGGACCATATCTGAGACTCATTAAATATTTAATTTACTTTTATTATTTATTTTCAATTAAATTGTAAGAAGATTTTAGAACTAACAACTGTTTTGTCTTATTTCAATTTATGTAAATAAATTGTAATGGGCATAAGCCCAGCTGGTCTTTTGGCTCTGTGACCTGTAAGTTAGTAGCATAGGTTTTCTGTTGTTTTCTGGTTTTGCGAGTTATTTTGCGTACGCGTAAATCAAATAGATTTATTTTGATATAGAAAATTAATAAAGTTTTCTCACATTAAAATTTACAAGTTTTAATATTTAACAACGATCATGTTTTTCTCATTAAAATAAGAAATTTAGTTTTATATGTATAATTACGAAAATACAAAGTTTTTACAAATTAATTTGGTAACTACGAGTTTTTCCAAATACAAATTTAAATGATCTTTCCCTCGTTAGTAATTATAACGCACCGATAATCGTGTTTGTTCGTGTTTAATAAATAAAGATTTAAAATTGATTAGGACGCAATTAGAGATTTCAACTAGCATAGTTAGCTTGGTAACCCTGGATTCTGAGTCAACTTCTCGAATGTAGGATTTCGAGGACAAGTCTAAATCCCATCTTGAAGTCTTCAACCTCTCAAGTCCAGTCCATTTGAGGCAAGTACATTTTGTGTTAGTTTATAGTTATTTAATAATCGTTTTAATGCAAGTTTAAACCACGATGTAACACGGAACTCTCTCTGAGAGCACTGACTGTAACTACTGTAACTACTATAACTGTTTGGGGACTGGAGGAGTAGTGTAATGAGTATGACCACATCCAAAAAACTTAGAACTGTACTAGCTTACCCCTCATACACACGGGGATAAGCCGTATCTGAACTGTAACAAACCCAAGCCGGTCATATTCATTGCCTATTCAAATCACTCTGTTTTACTGTTAGAAAACTGTTCATTTCTAAATTGTTTTAAAAGTGCATGATTCTATTATTATTTCAACTGTCAAATTAGCATGAATTACTTTGCACCCTCCTGACCGGAGATACATTTTTAGGGGATATGAGGATGCTGAGCTGTTATACAGTAGCTATTATGACCCTTCTGTACCCTGTGGTGTTGCCAGAGTCCCCTTTGGAGGACGCAGGACCTGAGGCCGGCGAGCCGAACGCTTAGCTAGATTTTCTGTTTCTAGATTTATTGTTTAGAATTTTGTAATTTGATTTCAGCTTTTAATTCAGTTCTTTCACTTTCCAGTTGTATTTATTTAAAGGTTTAATAAAATTTTAAATTCTCGAATATTGAGTTGTGACAAATATAGATGTTGTTGTGGTTACCTGCTAATGAACAGCTTACTGCCGCTGTCTCAACAACGGTGTAGGCTGGACATGATCCGGTTCGACCCAATTATTTGGGATCGGGTCGTGACATGTTTTTGTGGTGGCCCATGCAGGTCCGAACAACAACATAGGAAAACATACCTGGAAACAATTAGAACACTAGAACTTTGATTTGTCACAACATAGGTCCGAATTATATATAAATAAATATTTTTGTTTGATTAGACTAGTAGGATACCTTGCTTATGTTTGCACCCTAAACCTTCCAGAATATAACCAAGGAAAAGACCAATCCTGCTGGCGATGAGGTGTCATCTCCGGATTATACCCCATCTTCTCAACCAAGCCCAGGGTTTATTTCCTTGCGGCTGATTGACCGTCCCCATAATGCATCCAGTGAAGTTTTTACTACACTGGCAATTTCTACCTCTTCTCAAACTGAGTTGCATTTCCTTGGTGAAGTACCCATTCATGTTGCTCCACCTCCCAAATGGTTGCCCTATTTCAAGAAATCCTGGAGTCCCAGAAAGCTCAAGATGAAGCCCAGCAGAAACAGATGGATATCACGAGAGAAGTCATGAAGAACGTCAATGATGTAGCCTTAGCTATCTTAAACCAAGTTGGAGCGGAACCTCATCCTAGGAGGGATACCCCTGAATCTAGGAGAAATTTGAGCCCTATCCGGCAGTCATATCGTAAGAAGCTATTGGTTTGTGACTACTGCAAAAGGCCTGGTCACCATGCCAATATTTGTCGCAAGAGATTGGGAAATGTTTGGCATGTGGATCTGCTGAACATCGGGTAAAGGACTGCCCCTTATCTTTCCATCAAACCAGAGCACATATCCCAACAACACCTGTTAGACCACAACCTAGGGACTCTTTCTATCCAGCAGACCTTGCCTCCTACAATAAGGCATGATGCAGACTCGAGGTTCATAGAAGATAAAGCAGTTGGAAGACTGCTCATGCAAGAGCCAGAACCATGAAGAATAGTACCTAGGACTGCTGAATAGCATTATCTATTGTTATAAGAAGTTGTAACAGGATGTTCTTAGATCAATCATGAGAGTTTTTGCTGCAATTCTCCACGAATAAACTTCTTAGTTACACCTTTATGGTAGATATTTTCCCTGATAGTCTTCCCGGATTACCCCCAGATCTAGACATAGAATTCACTATTGACTTAGTCCCCGGCTCTTCCCTATTTCTAAGGGATGATACAGAGTCAACCTGAAGGAGGCCAAGGAGATGAAGGACCAGATCAATGAACTGAAGGCTCTGGGATTCATTCGAGACGGAGCTTCACCCTGGGGAGCACCTGTCTTGTTTGTGCCCAATAAGGACAGAACAGTACGGATGTGCATCGACTACCGGGCGCTGAACAATATCACCATCAAGAACAAGTACCCTCTGCTCCGGATCGATGACCTATTTGATCAATTGAGCGGAGCCAAGGTATTTTCGAAGATTGATCTTAGATCTGGCTACCACCAGATTAGGATCAGAAAGGAAGATATTCCCAAGACGGCATTCAACACCAAGTAAGGGAAGTTTGAATTCTTGGTCATGCTGTTTGGACTGACGAATGCTCGTGCGGTGTTCATGAACCTTATGAACAAGGTTTTCCATGAATACCTAGATCAATTGTCGTTGTCTTCATCGTTGACATTCTGATCTATTCAAAGACGGAAGAGGAGCACGAAGAGCACCTCAGAAAAGTTCTGGAAACTTTGAGGAAGGAGAAGCTGTATGGTAAGCTTTCCAAGTGTGAATTCTTTCTAGACAAGGTGAATTTTCTTGGCCATGTTGTCACAGGAGAAGGAATTTCGGTGGATCCGAAGAAGATAGCCGCTGTTGAGAAGTGGTCTACCCCAAGCTCAGTTGCTGAAATCAGGAGTTTCTTGGGCTTGGCTGACTACTACCGGAAGTTCGTGAAGGGTTTTGCCAGAATTGCTGAGCCGATGACGAAGCTCACTCGGAAGAATGAAGAGTTTATCTGGACGGAAGATTGCCAGACATCATTCGAGGAGCTGAAGAAGAGACTTACCACTGCACCAATCCTTGCGCTACCCGCAGGAACTGGTGGTTTCTCAATCTACAGTGATGCCTCAGGTAAAGGACTGGGTTGCGTTCTTCAACAACATGGAAAAGTGATTGCTTATGCATCTGGACAATTACGGACTCATGAGAAGAACTATCCCACACATGATTTGGAGCTTGCAGCGGTGATATTTGCATTGAAGTTATGGAAGCATTAACTTTATGGAGAGAGAGTGGAAATATTTACAGACCACAAGTATAATTTCACTTAGAAGGAGCTGAACATGAGGCAAAGAAGATGGCTGGAGCTGATGAAGGATTTTGACATCGATCTACAGTACCACCCGGGTAAGGCTAATGTGGTCGCAGATGCACTTAGTCGATACCTTATGGCGATGTTTTTGACCAAGGAGCGGCACCTGCTAGGGACATCGAGAAGCTTGGACTGGAGATTATACTGTCTGGAAGGAAGGTGCTGGATGCTGATCCATTGTTGATGAAGTTGCAAGTGAGCTCGAGTCTGATGGACAAAATCAAGGAGACGCAGTTTCAAGACGAGACACTTTGCAAACTTAGAGATCAAGTGCTGGCAGGAACACTTGAAGGATTCTCAACCGCCAGTGACGGAGCGCTGAAGAATGGTACGAGGCTTTGCGTACCAACTGGCGAACTGAGGAACAAGCTGATGCAAGAAGCGCACCAGTCGCAGTATTCCATACATCCTGGAGCCAACAAAATATATCGGGATATACGTACCATTGTTGGTGGTTTGGAATAAAGAAAGACGTGGCCAGGTATGTTGCTAGATGTTTAATTTGTCAACAAGTGAAGGCTAGCAGACAGAGACCAGCAGGACTATTACAGCCGCTTGACATTTCGGGAGCAGAAATGGGAGCACATAACAATAGATTTTGTGTCGGGACTGCCTTGATCCCAAGGAGGGAAGGATGCCATTTGGGTTATCATGGACCGACTGACGAAGTCAGCTCACTTTATCCCCTTCAATGTTGGTCTATCCACCAAGAAGTTGGCAGTACTGTACATGCGGCACATCTACCGGATTCATGGAGTTTCGGTAAGTATCGTATCTGACAGAGATACTAGATTTACCTCTCACTTTTGGAAGAGTTTGCATGACAGTTTGGGAACACAACTGAAGTTCAGCACCGCCTACCATCCTCAAACTGACGGGCAATCAGAGAGAACAATACAGATGCTAGAAGACATGCTGAGATCCTGCGTCTTGGAATTTGGAGGGTCTTGGAAAGACCATTTGCTCTTGGTAGAATTCTCCTACAACAACAGCTTCCAAGCTAGTATCAGTATGACACGTTCGAGGCACTCTGTGGACATCGTTGTCGCACTCCACTTGCTTGGGACGACGTCGGAGAACGAGCGTTGCTTGGACCTGAGAAGGTGACCGATGCAGCAGAGAAGGTGAGAATGATCAGAGACAAGCTCAGGATTGCCCATGACAGACAGAAGCATTGGGTTGATAGTAGTCGTCAACCAGTGAAGTTTGAAGAAGGAGATAGCATTTCTGTGAAGTTTTCTCCTACCAGAGGAACGATCAGTTTTGACGGAGCTAAGGAAAATTGAGGCCAGGTACATCAGGCCATTTGAAGTTTTAAGACGAGTTAGAAGTAGCGTACCGGTTAGCTCTACCAGCTAATCTTGAGGGTGTGCAACGTCTTCTATGTATCACAGCTCAGATGCTACATTCCGGATCCGAGTCACATATTGGATAATTCAGAGCTAAAGATTGGACTCAACCTTTCAGTGCCAGAGAAACCAGTTGCAAGCATAGTCAGAGGTGAGAAGAAGATCAGAATTTGAGCCATCACATAACTCCTATTTCTTATCTTTTCGTTCTAAACTTTGACTGATGCTGCTAAGTTAGCTTAGTTTTGTAAGCTATCTCTTTATCAAGCTTGATCATGACAGTATTTTATTGGGTGCACCCACTAATTATTGTCTAATCAGGACGGTGCATGATGGTCTGATCAACCTCGTGTACTTTGGTTCGCTTTTGTATTTTTCTGCATGGATGATATCATAAATGAAACTTGTCCCTAAACCGTCTCATCCATGACTGCCTTAGAAATTCTTATTGTTGGACCTGAGTTACGGGTGCAGTACTCGTACCAACTTGACCTGAGATAATTCCTACCCTACTCCTTTAATTTCGAGGACGAAATTTTCTAAGGAGGGAAGATTGTGAAACCCGTATCCTGCATTAATTAGATTAATTTTATTTTTGTTAATTATTAAATTTTTCTTTGTCACAATAGGATATTAATATTTGTTAAACTAGATTAATATCATATTTAGTATTATTATTATTAGTAGTTCGAAACTATTTTCCAAAAATAATGATCTGGCTTTTGATTGTCGACCTGACCCGAGCTCGGACCCGATTCCCGAAACCCCGAACCCGATCCTAACCCTCTCTTTGAATTCTGATTTATAAAATTTTTTTTAGCACTCTTGCGTTGGTCCACGATTGGACCAACTCTTCCCTCTTCCCTTATTTTCCCCCCCTCACGTTACTCACAGCCATACCCAACCCCTTAATTTCTCCTCCACTCTCCCTTTTAATCCTCCCCCACCAACTCTCTAATAATCCATTCTCCCCTCTCTCAGGAAGAGCACCACCACAACCACTCTAACCCCTCTCCACTCTTCCCTATTATACACATAATTCCTTTTTTCCCAACTCCACCAGAGAGCAACCTCCTCCGAGCCCCCTCATCCGGCCCCGACTCCACCCTCGGCATCCGCCACCCGCTCACCACCCGAGCCCCTCTCGGCCCGACACCCGGCGCCTCCTCCGGCCTCCCCCTGCCGAGCCGCGCCCGTCTAGCGAGCTCCCCCGACCGCCAGCCAGCCGGCCCCGCTCCCGTCCGCTGAGCCCAGCCGAGGCCGCCCCTCTCGGCCTCCCCTGTCCAGCACCCCCGCCCGAGTGCGTCCCCGAGCGCTCCTCGCGGTCGCCGTCGCCAGCGCGCGGTCCCGCCCTTTTGCTCCCGTGGCCGACCCCCTCTCGGGTTTCCTCCGGCGACCTCGACCCACCGGTTTTCTGTGTTCCGCTGTCCCGACAGCGCGGTCCAACGTTGTTCTCCGTTCGGTTCCTAGCCGCGGCTGCTGTGACATCATCGCTGTCTCGGGGATTCGGTTCGACTCCGCTGTCTCGTGGATTCGACTACGCTGCCCGCGTGGATTTTTTATTATATCATCTGAGAGCTCTAGCCGAGCAACCCAAGGTATAACCCCCTGTCCCGTCCCATTTTCATTTGTCTGTGATGAGATTGGTCCCCGATTCCCTCCCGGGAATTTGATTTTTAGCGACGTCGTAGCTTCGGATCTTTCGGAAATGGATTTCTAGATATTTTGGTTTTCGGATCTTTCCGATATTGTGCTGTGATGTTTTGGGTTGACCAAAAATAGAGGAAATGCTGCCGGATTTTTCATAAAAATTTAATTGTATTTTTAAAATGATTTTAAAATAATTTTCGGAAAATATTAATATTTTGGATTTTGGGCAACGACCGTACTGGTCAATGGGCCCCGGCTAAGTGCAAACGAAACCGGCTTCGTTCGGACGTTGAGGCATTAGCCTATATGACGATTGGACCATATCTGAGACTCATTAAATAATTTAATTTTTATTATTTATTTTATTCAATTAAATTGTAGGAAGATTTTAGAACTAACAACTGTTTTGTCTTATTTCAATTTATGTAAATAAATTGTAATGGGCATAAGCCCAGCTGGTCTTTTGGCTCTGTGACCTGTAATTTAGTAGCGTAGGTTTTCTGTTGTTTTCTGGTTTTGCGAGTTATTTTAGCGTACGCGTAAATCAAATAGATAATTATTTTGATATAGAAAATTAATAAAGTTTTCTCATATTAAAATTTACAAGTTTTAATATTTAACAACGATCATATTTTTCTCATTAAAATAAGAAATTTAGTTTTATATGTATAATTAAAAATACAAAGTTTTAATCAAATTAATTCGGTAACTACGAGTTTTTTCAAAATACAAATTTAAATGATCTTTCCCTCGTTAGTAATTATAACGCACCGATAATCGTGTTTGTTCGTGTTTAATAATAAAGATTTAAAATTGATTAGGACGCAATTAGAGATTTCAACTAGCATAGTTAGCTTGGTAACCCTGGATTCTGAGTCAACTTCTCGAATGTAGGATTTTGAGGACGAGTCTAAATCCCATCTTGAAGTCTTCAACCTCTCAAGTCCAGTCCATTTGAGGCAAGTACATTTTGTGTTAGTTTACAGTTATTTAGTAATCGTTTTAATGCAAGTTTAAACCACGATGCAACACGGAACTCTCTCTTAGAGCACTGACTGTAACTACTGTAACTACTGTAACTGTTTGGGGACTGGGGGAGTAGTGTAATGAGTATGACCACATCCAAAATAACTTAGAACTGTACTAGCTTACCCCTCATACACACGGAGATAAGCCGTATCTGAACTGTAACAAACCCAAGCCGGTCATATTCATTGCCTATTCAAATCACACTGTTTTACTGTTAGAAAACTGTTCATTTCTAAATTGTTTAAAAGTGCATGATTCTATTATTATTTCAACTGTCAAATTAGCATGAATTGTACTTTGCTCCCTCCTGACTGGAGATACATTTTTAGGGGATATTGAGGATGCTGAGCTGTTATACAGCAGCTATTATGACCCGGTTCTGTACCCTGTGGTGTTGCCAGAGTCCCCTTTGGAGGACGCAGGACCTTAGGCCGGTGAGCCGAACGCTTAGCTAGATTTCTATTTCTAGATTTGTTGTTTTAGAATTTTGTAATTTGATTTCAACTTTTAATTCAGTTCTTTCACTTTCCAGTTGTATTATTTAAAGGTTTAATAAAATTTTAAATTCCCGAAAATTGAGTTGTGATAAATATAGATGTTGTTGTGGTTACCTGCTAATGGAACAGCTTACTGCCGCCGTCTCAACAACGGTACAGGCTGGGCATGATCCGGTTCGACCCAATTATTTGGGATCGGGTCGTGACAATACGAATCAAGAAAATTTGTTTTAAAAATACGACTTCAAAAATAAATAAAAATTTTAAAAATTTCGGAAAGAGGAGTTATAGAACCTACAAAAATATCCTGAAAGTCCAAGAAAACTCCTAACTTCTGCGACAAATATCGGTATCGGCCAAGTCTCCACTGAAGCTATCTTTTTCGGATCAACTGAAAGTCCTTCTCCCGAGATAATGTGTCCAAGGAAAGGAACTCTATCAAGACGAAATTCGCACTTGCTAAGCTTGGAATACAATCTCTCATTCCTCAAGGTCTCAAGAACGATACGAAGATGCTCCTTATGCTTCTCCCGAGTCTTAGAATACACCAAGATATCATCGATGAATACTATACAAATTTATCCAATATGGGTGGAAGACTTTATTCATCAAGCTCATAAAAATTGCCCGCACATTGCAAGCCCATACTTGGTTCTGAAAGATGTCTTTGATATGTCTTTTCCTCACTTTGATCTAATGATACTCTGATCTGAGATCTATCTTCGAGAATGTGCAAGCTCTATGCAACTGTAGAAGCATGAAAAATATAGGGTTTATGCGGATTACAAATTGTCGCATAGGTACTTTGGGCCTGTAGAATGGAATAAAATAAATGATTTTTATTTGAAAAGAGACTACACATATATAGGAGAGGCTAGCCTCCTCTCCTATTACTCTAAGCAATGTGGGACTAAAGCCCAATAACTAATAACTCTAATATAACACTTAACACCCTCCTTCAAGCTGGAGCATAGATGTCAATCATGCCCAGCTTGTTACATAAAAATTGAACCCAGGGACCCAGAAGAGGCTTTGTGAAGATATCAGCTATCTGGTCGTCGGTCCGCGCATGTTGAAATTTTATCACTCCTTTTGTATATTCATCACGAACAAAATGAATGTCAATTTCAATATGCTTCGTCCGTTCATGAAATACTGGATTGGTGGCAATGTGAATAGCAGATTGGTTATCACACCATAGGTCTGCTACTTGAGATCCTGCGTCTTCTCCCAGTTCTTGTAGGAGATGCTTCATATATAATATCTCTGACGTGCCATGAGCAATAGCTCGATATTCAGCTTTCGAGCTTAAGCGTGCTATCACACTTTGTTTCTTACTTTTCCATGATACTAGATTTCCGTCAACAAATACTGAGTAGCCAGATGTAGACCGTCTTTCTGTCAAACTTGTCCCCCAGTCAGCATCAGTAAAACACTCAATGCGAGTGTGTCCATTATTCTCCATTCAAATTCCTTTCCCTGGATTATTTACTAGATAACACAAAATTCTGAGAACTGCCTGCCAGTGTAGAACTCTTGGAGAAGCCATGAATCTACTTGCGACGCTTACTGCAAAAGAAATATCCGGACGCATCATGACTGCCAAGTAGTTGAGTTTTCCAACCACTCGACGATACTGATCTGGATTGGTCATCAGGACCCCTTCGTTTAGGAGTAATTTTGCCCTTGGATCCATATGTGAGTTTGCTCCCTTTGCTTGCATCATGCCTGCATCATTTACTATATCCAGTACATATTTCTTTGAGACATTACAATATCCCGCTTACCCCGTGTGACTTCAATGCCCAAGAAATAGTTCAAGGATCCCATATCCTTGGTTTGAAATTATTCTGCAAGAAACTTCTTGAGACTTGCAATACCCTGGCTGTCATCTCCCGTGATTACAATATCATCAACGTAGACACCAAGAAGTATTCTTCCAACAGATATTTGTCGATAGAAGATTGAATGGTCCTTTTTCGACTGACACATTCCAAATTGAGTAACCACCTGTGTAAATCTACCAAACCATGCACGAGGTGATTGTTTCAGGCCATAGAGGGCCTTCCTTAGACGACACACCTTACCCTCCCTTACAATGAACCCGGGAGGTTGCATAACATATACTTCTTCATCAAGATCCCCGTGGAGGAAAGTATTCTTTATATCGAGTTGAAGTAAAGGCCAGTTATAGCGAATGGCCAAGGTTATGAGGATACGAACGGACGTCATTTTGGCCACAGGAGAAAAAGTCTCGAAGTAATCCTCACCATAGGTTTGAGAGTAACCTTTGGCCACCTGACGAGCTTTCAATCGGTCAAGAGTGCCATCCGGTTTTACCTTAATCGTGAATATCTATTTGCAGCCGACTGCCTCTTTACCATGAGGTAAATCGACTAAGTTCCAGGTATGATTCTCCTGGAGAGCCTTCATATCCTCGTGCATAGCAGCACGCCAACCAGGATGTCGGAGTCCCTCCTCAGCGGTCTCGGGGATCTGAATCCCATCAATAGTAGCTACCAGAGACTGAGTGTGACTGGTAAGTCCTTTGTAGTTGTTAACATACAAGGGATGATCTCGACATGCACGACGAGGATATTCTGGAGACGGAATCGCCGGAGCTGTTGGCGAAATTGGTAGAGCTGCTGGAGGGATAGATAGAGGCAACTCACTGGAGCCGAAGCTGCTGATGGAACCAGAGGAGGAAGATTCTGTGGTTGATGTCGTTAATGGCTCAATCGGTGTATGTGGACCATCATCCTGGAAGACTGGCTCGATAAGAGAGGACACCCGTACGGGGGTTGTTGTGTTTGAGGAGAAAACAACAAAAATCTTCTTCGGGAAAGATCAGGAGAACCGGACCTGTTGATTAGGGGAACGGAGAAAATTTTGTTTCGACAAAGATAACATCCCGAGTGAAAAAATATCGCTTTAAGACATGAGAGAAACACTGATACCCTTTCTGATCTTTAGGATACCCAAGAAAAATACATTGCATAGCCTTAGGATCCAATTTAGAAAGGGTTGGTCGGGTATCCCGAACATAGCATAAGCAACCAAAGATGCGGGGAGGCAGAGAAAATGGCTCTCTTCCAGAAAAGAGCCTAGAGAAGGGAGTGCTACCATGAGAACTGACGATGGCATGCGATTAATAAGATAACAAGCTGTAAGGACCACATCTGACCAAAATATCTTGGGAGTACGTGCTTGAAACATAAGAGCACATGTTGTTTCCAATAAATGACGATTCTTGCGTTCGGCTACACAATTTTGTTGTGGTGTGTACGCACAAGAGGTTTGGTGGATGATGCCGTTGCTGGCCAGATGTTTATCAAGATCACGAGATAAATACTCACGACCATTGTCACTCCAAAAGGTTTTGATTGGAAGACCAAATTGTGTAGTTATCTCGGCATGAAAGTTACACCAGATGTTAAATAATTCAGCGTGACTTTTCATTAAATAAATAAAAGTGACACGTAAGTAATCATCGACAAATGTGACAAAGTACTTAAAACTTATTACAGATTCAGTCGGACTAGATCCCCATATATCAGAATGCACCAACTCAAAAGGAGCGGTTGTAAGATTATTTGGACTCACCGGATAAGAAACCCGATGATGCTTAGCTAAACTACATGGCTCACAATAAAAAGATGAGGGAATAGCTAAAAGATGGGTATATTTTTGGAGAACTGGAGACGATGGATGACCTAACCGACAATGTAACTCGACCGGATCAAGTTTCATGCTTGCACAAACAACATAAGGAGTTACGTCAAACAGGTACAAGCCTCTAGCCACATGCCCCTTACCAATAGTTTTCCCAGTTGTCAGGTCCTGAAAAACACAGTTATCAGGAAAAAAGGTTACCGAGCAATGAAGTTCATGAGTAAGTTGACTGATAGAAAGTAAATTGAATGGGTTCCCAGGAGTAAGTAGAACAGAGGTAACTGACAGTCCGGGAGAAAGAGTGGCACTTCTACGATCGCGGACTGCCAGAGAACCGCCATTGGCAACAGTAATGCCAGAAGCACGACGGACAGGTACATAATCATGTATCATACCTGTGTCACCAGTCATGTGTGAGGATGCACCAGAGTCAATTACCCACTGCTTGGATTTTACTATGCATGCTCCGGAATATGGCTATGGAACCAGACGTTGATGCTTCACCACGACGTTGAGCCTGGAACTCAAGAAATTTCGCGTAAGAATCGTTGCTCATCTGAACCGAATGAACGCTATTATCAGTAGTATCCGAAGTAATATTGGCAACATGAGCTTTAGGGCACTGCCACTGGAAATGTCCCTGTTGGCTACAGTGGAAGCATGTTCGTAGTCGTCCCCCATCACGACCACCATTGTCGCGTCCGCCATCGCGACCATAAGTCCGACCACCTCGTCATCCACCACGTCCACCACGAACGCCAGGACGAGCAGCGCTACCAAGGGCAGATCGATCAGCAGGAGTATCTTCCGGAGTGGTCTCAACCACATTTGTGGCCCGAAGAACACGGAAGTGGGCCTCCATCAAAGATGGAACATCAGATCCAGCAATGATCTGGGATCGAGCTAAGTCCGCATCAGGATGGAGAGATGCAATATATGCCATAACATGAAGCTGCTCGCGTTGAGCCCGAGCTTATTGATATCCGTCGTCAGAGGAAGAACACGATCAATTTCATCCACCATAGCCTTGAAGGATCGAAAGTGGTCCTTATGAGACTTGTCTCCTTGAGTTGCTCGGTAAACGCCAATAACTGAGTCGTATATGCGAGATAAGTCACATTTTCCATCAAACGCCGTTGCTAGGACCTCCCATAGCTCCTTGACCGTGTCCGTGTTTTGAACCATGTCCTCGACGGACGGTTCCATGGAGTTCATCAACTGTGTAAACAGTCGACTATCATCCGTCTTCCACTATTCAAATGTGGGATCATTCGTCGCCGAAGGGCTGTCAGTCAAATATTTAGATAGTCGCAACCCACGAAGTGTTTTCTCAACTTTCTTTCGCCATGTTGAGTAACCATCTGGACCGTCCAATCGACGGTCGACAAGTCGAGTCGAAGAGATCGTCGTGCCAGTGCTCGTCATGTTGCTGACACCGTTACCATCATCTGGCTTCGAATCTGTCATCCTGAAATGGAAGTAACCGTCGCGAGTTCTTTTTAACCCTAAAAATTACACCAACTTTACGAAAGTGCTATAAACGTGGTCAACACCGTCGCGCACATAGAAAGTAAACACGTCAGGACACAGGGAAAATACGATCATTCTCTGTGTAGATTTGGATGTGAAGATTAGGGTAGGAAAATCATTTGTTAAGTCCAAACGGCTTAATCTAGGAATAAAGCATTGGACCACTGACTTTTTTTCTTCTTCTTTTTTTCTTTTTTTTCTTTTTTTTTAAATTAGGGTTCGGAGGGTGTGTGGTGGCTGATGGAAAAATTAGGGTTTGAGCCATCGTGGGTGATCCGGGTGTCTGCACAGCAGATCCGGGGCGTGGGGGATCCGGGTGTCTGTACGACAAATCTGGGGTGTGGGGGAGCCGGGTGTCTGCGCCACAGATCCGGAGTATGGAAGAGCCGTGTGTCTGCACAGCAGATCCGGGAAGGGAAAGAGAACCGGGGGTCTGTACAGCAGATCCGGGCAGGGGGGCTGGATAACAAGGGGGTTGGCGAAGGGGAGGCAGCAGTGGGTCGGCGAAGGGGGAAATTTTTTTTGTTGTGGAAATTTTTTTTTCCTTCTATGGCTCTGATACCATGTAGAATGGAATAAAATAGATGATTTTTTATTGAAGAGAGACTACAAATATATATTAGAAAGGCTAGCCTCCTCTCCTATTACTCTAAGTATATGGGACTAAAGCCCAATAACTAATAACTCTAATATAACACTTAATAGGGTCAAACAGGTCTGCATAAAGGAAAGCCGCATGACTGGTTCAACGACATATGCGGCCCGTCGACAACCAGCTGCAAAAGGAAGATATACGGCCAGGAGGAGCAGTTCGTCTGATAAAACTGACAAGTCCTGACAAAACTGACAAAAATGACAGCTCTAACACTTCTAAAAAGATAAGACGTGAGACGTTGCCCAAAAGCAGGGTTCGTATGGCTTCATGCGGCCAGAAGGAGTGTCATCTAAGCCGTATGAACCTTATGTGTCTCAGACATATGCGGCCCCAAAGTCTTCAAACTTCATGCAGCTAAGAGTAACTGTGATCCAAACCGCATGAGCTTTATACGGCCAAAATACAGAATCTATGCGGCTTAAATCCTTAAGCTATGTCTGGACTAAGGAAGTTTACGACTTAAGCCGCATGAGGCTTATGCGGCCCCACATGGTCGAAAACTGAGAGATCTATACGGCTAAAAAAGTGATTCCTGCGATAGGACGCATGGCAATCTGACCAAGTCCTAAACTACCCAGATTTGCTGCAACAAATCCCAATAAATCGACAGATGACAGCCAAAGAGCGGGTCTTCGCATGCCAATAAGCCACGTGGCAACAGGCCATCTATGCGGCTCAACATACATTCTATTATAAATAGCAGGGTTCCATACCCTGTAAAAGGCTGGCAACTTTCAAGAAAGTAATTTCTTCAAGATCTAAAGACTGTGTCATATAGTCCACGGAGTAAGGCAGAGTTGATAGCACTTTTCCGAGCCTCTACCGTCACCTCCAGAATCAAAACTAAAAAATTGTACTTAGATTGTTTCCTAGGATGTTTTTTCTATGATTTTCTTTGTACAAGCGAGTTTGCAATCAATTTTAATATTCTGTAGTACCTGTCTTTGATTTTTTATGGCAAATACGATGGCGACTCTGCTGGGGACGTCCTTCTCCTCTGATGAGAAGCTGGTGACGCAATCTGACACGTCAAAGATCGGCTTTACGCAGCAAATATTTGTGGTTCATTTCGACCAACAAGCCTTCGAAGAAATGCTCTCTGAAGGGAGCGCCAGCCCGTCTCATAAGCCAGCCAATCCAAAGAGGACTCGCAAGACTTCGGTGCGCAAAACTGTTGCCCCGACCAAGTTCTTGAAGAAGCTCCTTCTGCAGCCCAAGACGGTGACCAAAACTCTCCTGCAGCTTTGTTTCCGACCGTAGAGGCCCCCACTGTCCCCAAATCTAGCAGAGAAAAATACTACGATGCTGAGTTTTTAGGGGCAAAAAGGAAATCCATACGGACAAAGAAGAAGCCACATAGAGGAGATCGACAGTTTGTCCATGCGGCAGCCGACTCTGGTCGCAGACAGACAACTCATACGGCAGCCAATTCTGGCCGCAGGAAGATGGTCCATGCGGCAGCCAACTCTGGCCGCAGGAAGATGGTCCATGCGGCAGCCAGATCTAGCCGCAAGAATGTAGCCCACGCGACAGCCAATCCTGGCCTCAGACAGGATATCTCATGCGGCTCTGTCAGAAGCTCTGTGTTCGACCGCCTTTCATGCGGGCCCGATACCATACGGCCCACTGAGGATATAGGATTTATCAATCTGGACTCTTTTTACTATGCGCCTTCAGGCGCTAAAAAGGTCTAGGGCAGTGCAGGCCCAACCAGCCCAGTCAACTATCCAAGTTGCTCACTATTAGCGGGCCCCGTTGACTGTTACACGGTCTCCTGATGGAAAGTTGTACAGAACCACCCACGTCCAGTCCCACAGGGCTAACGGACAGGGTGGGTCTTTAAAGTCTCTCTCTAAAGATCCAGAGCATGTACTTTTACTAGCCACAGATCAGGGAGCAAACATGATGCCTAAGCACCCGTGCGCTCGGGATACCCGAGTTCACAAGTTTGGTGCAAAGGTAGAGCAGCTTCCTACTGACTTACATGACGTGATTACTCACAAACGCAAGACGGCAGCATCGGCACGCAATGAGTCCCTCTCGGGGCGTCGTTGTACCCAAATCATCATCAACTGCTGCTGCGACAAATCAGCAGCACCTAAAGATCGGCAGTCAGTTTTCGAGCGCCTGCAGCAGCCTGCACCTGTCCGACAACAACTCAAGAAACAGGTCAAAATTCCAGGGGACGAGGAGTTTCTTTTCGCCTCCTGTAATTCAACTCAAAAGGTTCCTCCTGGCAAGGGAGGAAAGAAGATAGGCTCTTCCAGCCGGCCATCTCAGCCAGTATTGCAAGGAGACCCTCATCTGGGGGGTTCCCATCGACAACCACAGGGCTATCTATTTAGGCACTCGATCCAAAAAGAAGCTTCCGGCACCCGGGGGTGCGCCTTCGGTTTCCTTGATAGTAGATGAAGATGGGGGTGGCAGTCCCCTCAATGTATGCGACAACCCGGTGTACCAAGAGCACATATAGGGGGTACAGGTTCCCAAGAATTGTGCAACAAACTTGGATTTCCCTGAGGGCCCACCCTCACCAAGACGATGCGGCTTCCTGCACAGGGGGTAGCACCCCTTCGGATTCAGAGGAAGATGATATTCCGACATTCCCTGACGATTTCTCTATACAAGAGTACGGCACAGAGAGTACCCCTACCACAATCCCTTCCACCTCTACCCACGTGAGGACAGTTTTTATGGCTGACGATGATCATGAAGCGCCTTCTGACCGACAATGGCTAGAAGTACTGGAAGCCATGCTCCTGTCCTTGGTCAAATTCATGGACGAGATCAAAGCCGTCTTGCCAACTCAACCAGTGAGGACGCCCGGAAAACAAGCCTGGGACCCACAGTCAACGTGGACTCCAACAAGCACCGGCGCTCCTTTGGGTGATGATCCCTTAGCAGCATCCATTCCTTCAGCTGCAGATGAAGCCAATGAGGTAAGAAGGGAAGTCCAGGAGCTTCGAGCGATGTTCAATGCCCGAGATTCCTCTCGGGACCTCAGAATACGGCAGTCATATCCCGTTGCATGGAGAGACGTGCCTTTTCCTCTACGGTACAAGCCGTTCCACATCGATTTCTATGATGGGAAGACCTCTGCTAGTCGGTACATGACTTACTTTGAAGTCACGACTGACCACTTGCGCATAGTGATACCATCCTTACGCAATTATTCATCGGAGCATTGGAGGGGATCGCGTTCGACTGGTATCGCAACCTTCCCGACAACTGCATTCATTCTTTTAACGGCTTCAAACACATGTTCCTAGAAAGATTTTATGAAGTGGGACATGATGTAACGATATCGTCTCTCATGGACATCGTTCGGAGAGAAAGGGAGCTCACAAGGAACTATATCGAACGGTTCCGCCAAACCGTAATGAGATTGCCCCAAGGCAATCCCGAGAGCTCCTTGATTGAAATCTGCCAAAAAGAAGCTGCTCCCTGCAATTAGCCTCTGGATGGGTGACGATCAGTTCAGGGATTGGACGACCTTCATCATAAGTGCTACCAACGCAGAGGCAAAATTAAAGAAGGCTCGCCAGTTGGGATTACACATCCCAGACGAAGAAGATAAGAACAGACGTCCTGGTTCCACCTCCAGTAACAATAACAGTGGTGCCACCACTAACCGGGACAATAAGGACAAACAGGCCATGGTCACTGAGGCGACTCCGAAGCTCGAACAAAAATAGGCAAAAGGTCCGTATCCCAAGGTTACTTACTCATTTGAAGATAGTCATGTCAAACCTATCTTCGATATGCTCTTGCAAGGGGGTAGGATCCAGCTTCCTCCACCAAGGTGTGAATCCCGAGCGACAAAAATGGAGGACCCAAAGTATTGTAACTTCCACCGCTATGTCCATCATTCCACTCAGGACTGCTACCAATTAAAGCGGTACATCCAGAGTCTTATCGACTCTAAAGCTCTGTCGATAGACTTTAAAGAGGTTACCATGGCGACGAATATGGTATCTATTCAGTTCGGCGACTTCCCTCCGACAAGCACTCCAGACGGGGTAATGCCTGTCCCTCGAGCAACGATGGAGGTTACTAATCTTCCTCCCGTCCGGAACCAGACATCTGGATTGGTACCCCTCACTACACGTCGCGAGAAGAGATCATGTGGGTGTGCATCCAAACTTGGTGCCTGAAGTTACCTAGGAGGTGTCATCTCTTACCAGCAAGAAAAAGGGCAGGAAGTCTAGAGTCTGCCACACAATTCAGCCGAAGCTGAAGAAGCTGCAGCCGTTGTTACCCGGTCTGGAGCACAAGTCCAGCCTGTACGGGATAGTTCAGCCGAAGATCCTCAGCCAGCAACATTGTCTCCCTCTGATGTTCCAAGGCCATCTCAGCTTCCACATGCGGATAAGTCCAAAACAAAGGAAAACTGCTTCGACAGGCTACTCCGCAATGATGTACCTCAGGGACTAGAGAGATCTTACAACTTTGAAATATTAGCACAATTAGCTAATACGCCAGCAAAGTTGTCGTTATGCGAGCTCTTAAGGCTCTCCAAGGATCTTCGTGTCGCATTAAGCGAAGCACTCCAGAATGCTGACGCCTACCTAGCTCAGGTCAAGCCTCCAAGGAAAGACCCGCCAGCAGATCCACAGGGCAGTGATAGCATAGATACAATGTCCAATATCATATTTACTCCACAGGACATGTTGATCAAGTCCAATTTGTATGATCGCCCTTGTACTACACTGGATACATAGGTGACATCAAGGTGGATCAGATGTATATCGACCCTGGCTCGTCAATAAGCATCATCCCAAAAAGCATGCTCCAACTTCTTGGCATCCCTATGCATCGGCTAGTAGCAACTAATACTGCTATTAGCGGTTTTAACTCGGGAAGGAGCTATCCCCTAGGAAAGATCTGGTTGAAATGCCAGATTGGTGACCTGAAGACGGAAGTTACCTGCTACGTCATAGATGCAGACACCTCCTACAACATCCACCTGGGACGTCCATGGATACATGAATATATGATCATGCCATCCACCCTTCACCTGTGTTTCAAGTATGTTCGTAAGCACGATTCCGTGAAAACTGAATTCGCCGATATCGATCCCTTCAAAGGGGTTGAATCTTATTATGCTTCGGAGGCTTGTCCATATGACGAATCCTGGAAACATATAACTGACAAACTGGAGGTCATCACAGGGCCAAAAGAATCCTTAAGAATCTGTCTCCAGGCTCGCAAACCGGGCAAGGCCGCACCCCTCGTCGCAACCTTGCACAAAGAGGTGCTCGGTTCTCCTGCCTCACCTACGCAGTTGGAACCAATGGTCATCTGTCTCCCGAAATCCAGCCAGAAGCCAAAACATGTCATAGGGCCAATGGTGATCTGACTGCCGAAATCCAATCAAAGGCAACAGGAAGATGCAAGGCCCTCTGTAACACCGATGGTAATTCGATTGCCAAAATTCACTCCAAGGCGACCAGAAGACACAAAGTCCTTTGCTGAGCCGATTGTCATTCGTCTTCCCAAGACGAGCCAGCAGCAAAGTGTCAATCCAATAGGCAAGTCAATACCTTAGACTGAACCCTTGGTAGTCAAGTTACCCAAGACAGCATCCCGACCTCTAAGCTTGCAGGGGGTAGCCAAGGAGGACGAAGAACTCGCCAAATACTTGGTTACACAGATGGATAGCCCTCTCCTGATGATGTAATCCCTACGGATAAAATTCCTTATTTCATCAATAAGAGGCTGCTGTTAGACTATCTGAGTATGATAAACCTAATCTGACGTATGCCGTACGGGACTGTCTCGACGTTAGCCTGTATACACGGGTAACAACCGTCCATACCCCAAATCGACTTGCTCCCATAAAAGGTGCTTACTTTCTGGTCCCTGACATAAGAGGATGGGATCACACAATCATCTTTGGCCGAAAAGAAGGTCCTCAATCTTTTACGCCACAAGAGTCCGACCTCGGACCCGACACTGGAAGACTACCGCTCTACTTGTATAGTCCTCAAGCTAAGTACTTCATACAAAATTAGGGGTACGACATGGAGGCTACCCGGGTCTAAATCATGGCAGTGGTCGGCAATTGCCTCTACAGCCGTCGGCACCACCAGCAGGGAAACCTCAGGATCATTATCACAAATCCAGATGCGGCCTCGGGTATGTTACTCCACCAACAACGCCCGAAAGTTCTGATAAAGGATGTGAGTGGCACTCTCATTCGTCCGAGTCGCCCATTTACGACTCCGATAGCAGTATTGGAGATATATTCAGACAGACATTATCTGTCAACATGACATCCGCTGATATCGAAAAGGAAGACGAAGACCTACTTGAACCACTTGAGTTGGAGCCGTGGGTCCAGCAACTAGATACACAATGGGAAAACACTTTGAACTTCGTGATCCTCCCACTGAGGATGAGGTTATGCAAGTTAACCTCGGCGATGAAACCTCTCCAAAGCCAATCTTCGTCAGTAAAAGTCTGACAGACGACAAGCGGGAGTCGTTGTTACAACTCGTCAGAGAATACATCGATGTCTTTGCCTGGAGCTATAAAGGCATGCCAGGGCTAAACCCCGAGATTGTACTTCATAAGCTCAACATTTATCCAGACGTAAAACCAGTCAAACAACAGCAGCGACGGTTTCGTCCGGACATCATAAACTCTATTGAAGCAGAAGTAAACAAGCTCATAGCTAGCGGTTTCATTCGTGAAAAGTAGCACCTAGACTAGGTAGCCAACGTAGTGCCAGCCATCAAGAAGAACAGAAAGATACGAATTTGTATCGATTTTTGCAATCTGAATGCAGTATGCCCTAAGGATGAATTCCCTCTTCCGATCACTGACATAATGATCGACAATACGTGTGGCTTTGAGCGCATATCCTTTATGGATGGCTTTTTGTCACTACCACATTTTAGCTTGAGGGTATTTTGGTCATTTGTGAAATTTTTAATTTATTTTAATTTATTGAATTGGTGATTTCTATTTTTAACTTTGGCTAATTGAGACTTTGTAGACTGACCTAGAAGTTGACCCTAGCTATGGGTTTAGCATGGTGTGAACCTAGTCTAACTTAAGTCAACCTAATTTTTAGTCACTTAGAATCTAGTTTTAAATAGGCGAAATTAAGAATAGGTTCATGGCTTATGACTTATGATTCTAATTTCATGACTTATGAAACTTAGCCCATAGGCCCATTAGTGGAACCCTAACCCTAACCAAATCATACATGGCCAGCCAACCTAGGAATTCCTCCCCTATTTAATCTCCTTTCCTTTGTTCTTGCCTCTTTTGTGCTCAACCAACTTCTTGAAAGGAAAGGTAAATCCCCATCTTCCCAAATTCATATTAATTCTATTTTAAATCCTTTTTGATCCAAATCTTTTACAATAGTTTTTAATCACCCTCTATTGATGTTCATAGAGAGTGATTTCAATTTTTGAGTAATTTGGAGGATTTGGCTAGCAACGGGAACCATTTGATTTGGGGCTTTTTCTTGATCTTTGCAACCTATAGGTAAACCCTTCAAATTGTTATTTAATTCTGTTTTTCTTGCATGGTAGCCTAGATCTAGGTGTCCCCTAGCTGTAATAAAGGTTTGGTGTCCATTGCATTTGAATTCGTATCCGTATCGGACACGTATCATAGCTAGTATACAAGTGTTTGATGAAATGCCACACTAATATATTTTTTGTTATTTTTGAAATGTGTTTGATGGGATTTGTAGTGCTTGGTGTCGTGTGTGTTTTTGTGTCAGTTTTGAGTCGGTTTTGTGTCGTGTCGTATCTGCACAGTGACACGAACACACTACACAGGCCAGTACGCACTGTCCTGCTACTCGGGGCCTCTTGCTCGCTGTACAGGACACGTGGAGGCCTGAGATTTGGTGTCGATGAGGGGGCAATGACTGACATGTCAGCCCCCAAGTCTCGAGTCAATTCGTGTTGTGTCAGACACGGTATTGGGCCCGCACTGGCCACTGCCTACAGCATGCACGTGACACAGGCGCCGCTGACATGGGTCTCGTGTCGTGTCCTGGAGTCTCGTAGACACAGTGCAGGTGTCAGTAACGTAGCCCTAGTAGTGGCGAACCTAGGTGCACACCCACGTGTTGTGTCGTGTCGTGTGTCGTATCCTAGACACGAGTGTACGTGTGCACGAGACAGTGTGTCTGTGTATACACGAGAGTGGTTTGTGTTGAGTGGACACACCGTATCCGGCCCTGGGTAACACGAGTTGACTCGAGGGACACGTGCACATGTGTGTCTTGGATTACCAACCTTTAAATCAGGTTATTAACTGTTATTTGGACTTCGATTTGCATTTCCCATTTTTCCTGATACACAGTTTTACTGATTCTATTTTTTGAGTTTTAATTACACTTTTAACTGATTTATTGATGTTTAATGATCAGGATTAGTTCACCTACATATTTATGAGATTAATTAAATGTTGGGTTCATGTTAACTAGGAGATTCATGGATTCGAATAGGTTTTGAACTGATGTGTAAACTGTTAACTGTTTAAAACTGGAAATACCAAACTGTCTTGTACTTGAATTCCTGAGAACTAATTTCCTGAGTTTCGACACCCATCTACTATATGCAATTCACTGTTTTACTGAGTTCATACATTACACCACTGTCCCAACAGATTTTCTATTACATTACACACATTCCCTATTGATTTCCTGTCACATTACACACACGGTATTATACACACACACACAAATTACATTTCCTGAGAACTGTTATACTGTCTCACCCTTATTGACACACACAAGTTACAAAATCTGAGACATATTGAACTGAGCAATGTTATCACAATACACACACACACATTGCATTGATTTCAGTTTTTTGTGTACACACACATTCAAATCTGTGAACACTATTACAATTGCACTGAAACCTAATGTATGTACACACTTTTTTTGTTACACACCTACCTAGAACCTGGGAACACAACACCCTATAGGACTGTCACAATGTACACTATTTTCCTATTGACACACACATGGTATCACTCACACACACTTGACACACACATGCCACATTGTCTATATCCCTCTTTTATGTATAAATAAATATTATCTATATTCTTGAATATAAAGATGTGGTATATATGTTATGATATTTATTTAATTTAGTGTATATATGTGTGAAATATATGTATGGCCTATAGGCTATATATGGCATATAGCCTATGGTTCCTATGATGTGGCATATGTATATGACATGTATACACATGTGGATTGGTGTTGGTAGACTGGTATGACTTTGTGATGGTGTGTGCTTGCTATAATAGGCTGGCTAGGCTTAGTGAGACTTGTTTGGGTTAGGCTTGACCTAGTTGACCTAGTTGACTAGTGTAGTTGACTAGAGTTGACCAAAGGATGACTTTAGCCTAGATTGACCCCAAATATCATGTAGAATGCATTGTAGCAGTATATTTTACTATTTTAGACATGTAGTGACTTGTACTGTTCTATAGGAGCCAGACACCACTCCTCGGACAGTATATTCTCTTTAGATATTCAGGATACCAGACGAGTACATTCTCTGATCATTTCATATCTTGCTTAGGATTATATTCCTGCTTTAGATTACTTTACTTGAATGTTGACACGTTGGTAACACGGATTAGTACTACATAGATCTTTTCATGCGATGTTATCCCCTTAGCGGATACATCGGGTATTTCGTGTTCATGTACTTTATCATGGGCTTCGTGTACTCCTTTTGTTCGTATTATTCGTGTACAAATCGTATACTCATCTGCTCACATGATCATCGTGTACAACTATACTTCGTGTGCTAACATAACTTGACTGGATCCTTGTGTATTAATTGGGGATGGGAGAGGCGAAGTGGTTATGTGATCAATCTTGTAGTAACTCGTGTGAACCTCTGTAGATTACTCGTGTGCAACATCGTGCCGTTTACATAACCATCTTGTGCTCTGAATCACTAGTCACTTACAGTTCTTACTTATCATGTATCTATTTGTAGCTCCCTTCCCGAAAATTTAGAAATATTGTTATTATTATTTATTTTAAATTGAAAGGTGATTTTTAGATTTTTAAATAATTAATTAGTTAATTATTACAGTAGATGGCCTTAGTCATAGTTGAGATTTTGAGTACAAGGTGACTAGAAATCATGGCACGGATAGTGCAGTGGCATGCTTTGACTAGTGTATTAGCCCTGGTAGGGAAGGCCGAGCCTAGTGATGTCCTAACTAGGAAAAGCAGGCCAAGTTGTGACGTGACCATTATAATAGTTTAATTATTCATTAATATTATTTGTCGTTTAAGTGACCCGGTTGTACCAAACTGGTCCGGACTTGACCCGAACCAAACCCGGGCCCATGTAATGTTGTAGAGCGACCAAAGATGTTCACGACGATAGATGCATTGCATGAATGTGCGTACTTCGTAATTTATGTAGTATTCTAGTAAATATTTTTATATAAATAATATTTGCCCTATAAAAATTGCGATAATATTTTATTTGATGATCATAGTGAATATTTCCTTAAACATGTATTTGGGACTTTATAGGCTATATAGGTATGTACATGTGCATATATATGATTAAATTCCTGATATAAAATTAGGTTTTATATAAATATATGTATAGGTAAAGCTATCAGAGTGTAATTATTTTATATATATATATATATTATATATATATATATATATATATATATATATATATTTTGTGTAATTATTTATTATATATTATATAAAATTAATAATGCTATATTATAAATCTTGATTATATTTAAAATATTGTCTTGTCTGTATGAAATTTATGGTATATATATATATATCTCTATCTCTATCTATCCCTCTATCTCTCTCTTCTCATCTATCTCTCTTTTCTCTCTCTCTCTCTCTCTCTCTCTCATCTATCTCTCTTCTCTCTCTCTCTCTTATATCTCTCTCTCTCTCTTTCTCTCTCTCTTTTCTCTCTTTTTTTTTTTCTCTCTCTTTTTTTTTCTCTCTCTCTTATCTCTCTCCTCTATATATATATATATATATATATATATATGTATAATACCAGGGTATATATATTGATCATATAGGCAAGTAATTATATTTATAATTTATTAATATCTGTACATATATATATATGTTACGTATATATATGTGTGTATGTGTACGTTATATAAATATATATTATACATGTGTATATGTTACGTATGTATACATATGTGTGTATGTGTATGTATATATAAATATATATATTATACATGTGTGTATGTATACATGTATATAAATATATGTGTGTATGTATACATGTATATAAATATATGTTGTGTATGATGTATAAATGTATATAATATAGTGTGTAGGTGTATATATATAAATATAGATATATGTATACATATTTTTGTATATATAAATATTTATACATTAGTTTTACTAATAGTAAATAGAAAAAGAAATAGAAAGAAAAAAGAAAAAAGAAACCAAACAAAGCACCCAAGCCCAGCCCAAGGCCGAGCGCTAAACCCCCCGACCTG